>VXCM01004221.1:822-59757 GCA_014773175.1 Lucifuga dentata
CACCTCTGCCTTCTGTCCCCGACTCCGATTCCAGTCTCTGCGTTTGGACTCTTTGTTTGACTGTGTTAGTATAGGCACTTTGTCCTGCCAGTTTTTCTGCCTGCCTCTGTGTTGGACTGAGAGCTCTAATAAAGAACTTTACTTGTCGGAGTTGTACTGTGTGCTGCATTTGGGTCCAAACCCCACCCGTCACACCTTCAGCATGCTGATATTCTGTGCAGTGTGGACCATCTTTATCCCAGCATATGTCAGCTCACCTGGAAAGTTTACTGTAGCTGTGGAAATATTTGCAATTTTGTCTTCTGCATTTGGCTTATTGCTGAACATTTTTGCACCCAAATGTTACATAATACTGATCAGACCAGATAAAAACACCAGGAAGCATGTCATGGGAAAAATTTAAATTAAAATAAAAAATAAATAAATAATAAAATCACATCAACACACCACCAAAACTTTGTAATCCATACTTCTAATCCTCCAAATCAGATGTTCTTAATGTTAACCAAGTGTTACATAATACTGATCAAGTCAGAAAAAAATACAATGTATGTCATGGGAAAAATCTAAATAACAAATCTGAATTTAAATAAACTTATGTTGTGTAAAATACTTAAATACCACCAATAAATTATGTGATCAGAAGTTCTAATTCTACAAATCAAATGTTATTAATGTGAGTACTAATGCACCTGCCGTATATGTATAGTCTGATGCACAGATGCACAAGCCATTGTTGTAATGTATGTTACCTGATGAATAAATATTGAATACTGAATGCAGACATGCATTCATGTACACATGCATGTAAACTCATGTAAACATGCAGACCACCTAAACCAAATGCTGTTTTTATCCAAGAGTTCACTGAGCTGTTGCCTCATTTTATACTCAGGTCTGACAGGATCTTTATTTTAGGTGATTTTAATATCCATGTCTATTGTTTTAGCCATGTAGTGGTCGCTGATTTCATTAATGCCTATGAATCTTTTAACCTCAGTCAAACAATCCATGCTCCAACACACATGAAAGGTCACCACTGTATTTAATATTACACCATGATCTTAACCCAGAAAACACTTTGATTAAAGATATCTGTGTCTGACCATAAAGCAGTACTTTGTAACACAGTTTTATCTCAGGCCCCACAGATCTACAGGACTATCTCATGAACTCAACTAACTGCATCCTTGATTTTATCCCCACCAAATTCTTAAAAGAGGTACTGGACACANTGAACTCAACTAACTGCATCCTTGATTTTATCCCCACCAAATTCTTAAAAGAGGTACTGGACACAGTTGGGCCCAGTATTTTATTAATTAACAACTCCTCCCTCCATCACGGCACGTTCCCCTCTGGTTTTAAACATGCTGTGGTCCAACCTCTCTTAAAGAAACCTAATCTGGATCCCTCTGTATTTAATAATTTTAGACCCATTTCCAAACTCCAGTTTTCACCCACGGTCTTAGAGAAGGTTGTGTCAGGCCAGCTTTTAGCCTTTATGCAGCATAACAATGTGTTTGAAATGTTTCAATCTGGTTTTAGAACAATGCATAGTACAGAGACAGCTCTTAAAGTAACTAATGACCTTCTTTTATCAGTCGACAGAGAGAAATGTGTAATTTTAATTCTTTTAGATCTTAGCGCTGCCTTTGACACAGTTGATCATACCATTTTAAAAGAACGTTTAAACTCCTGGGTTGGTATCAGAGAGACTCCACTTAACTGGTTTAATTCTTTCCTTTTAGATCAAACCTTTTCTGTCAATATAGGTAATCATTCATCCTCTGCAGCCCATTTTAATTATGGGGTACCCCAAGGTTCAATATTAGGCCAACTCTTATTTTCCATTTATATGCTGCTGCTTGGACAGATTATCCAGAGGCATAGCGTATCCTCCATTTTTATGCCGATGACACACAGATATAACTCCCCCTGAGACCTGGTGATTTTAACAGCCTAGCTTGCATTTTAGAGTATCTCAAAGACATCAACTGTTGGATGGCCCGGAATGTCATTCAGCTTTATAGCTCAAAGTCTGAAATAATTATCTTTGGTTTTTCCAGCTCCTGTGATTTTATTAGCAATGGTCTTGGCCCTTTATCTATTAATGTTAAACCGTCTGCCAGAAACTTAGGTGTAACCTTAGATTGGGATATGACTTTTGATCTATACGTTAAAAAAAACTGGTCAATGAGCCAATGGGAATAGCACTCACAGTAGTTTCCCTAATTGGAGCTTCACTCTCACTGGCCACAATGCTGATCTTTATCCGGTACAAAGATACCCCTGTAATTAAGGCCAGCAACGTTGAGCTGAGCTGTTTCTTGGTGTTTTCTCTTTTTATGTGTTTCCTCTGTCCTCTCACTTTCATCGGAAGACCCACAGTCTGGACGTGCATGCTGCGACACACAGCTTTTGGAGTGACATTTGCACTTTGTATTTCCTGTGTCTTGGGAAAAACTATTGTTGTAATAACTGCTTTCATTGTTGTTGTAATTGCTTTCAAAGCCACCATTCCTGGTAACAAAGTGGCAGGGAACTTTGGTCCTGCCCAGCAAAGGATCATAGTTGGTTCATGCACTTTGATTCAGATAATGACCTGCGTGTTGTGTCTTACATTAAACCCACCCTTGCCAGATATGGTTTTCAGATACAGCAAATCAAAGATAGTTTTAGAATGTATCACCGGTTCTGATGTAGCTTTCTATGTAGTGCTGGGATACATAGGGATCCTTGCAATAGTATGTTTGGTCCTGGCATTTCTAGCACGGAAGTTACCTGATAACTTTAATGAAGCTAAATTCATCACCTTCAGCATGCTGATATTCTGTGCAGTGTGGATCACCTTTATCCCAGCATATGTCAGCTCACCTGGAAAGTTTACTGTAGTTGTGGAGATATTTGCAATTTTGTCTTCTGCATTTGGCTTATTGCTGAGCATTTTTGCACCAAAATGTTACATAATACTGATCAAACCAGAAAAAAGTAAAAGGAAGCATGTCATGGGAAAAATCAGAAATAAAACATATGTTGGGTAAAATACACGTGACCAATAAACTCTGTAATCAGAAGTTCTGATTCTCCAAATTGAATGATATTAATATAATTACTAATGAATCTACTTTCCTATGCATCTGACACAATCATATGCCATGTCATTACCAGATGAATAAATATTTTAGAATGTCAAACCGGTAAAGTCCTTTTTTCTATCTTGAATAAACAAAATGTTTTGTCTTAAATCCTGCTCATGTACAAGAGTTTTTTTTAAAATCACATTTATTGTATGTACTGTATACTGTATATCCAACACAACATACTGAAGTACACAATATATGAATGACCTATTTTAAACAACACCAATAATTTGATGCTAGACATAAATCTTTCAAACTTATTTTCATCACTTATTTTCCAAAATTCTGGAACGTTTAGTATCTGAATAGCTGATATATTATCTTACCTCTAACAACTGATTTTAATCTTTCCAGTCTGGTTTCAGGCCGTTTCACAGCACTGAAACTGCCCTGACCAAAGCAGTTAATGACCTGCTTCTTACTGCTGATTCTGGCTCTGCCTCTATTCTAATTCTCCTTGATCTTAGTGCAGCGTTTGATACTGTTGACCAGATTTTACTTGATCGCCTTGAGGCGGGAATCTGTGACATGGCACTCTCTTGGTTCAGATCCTACCTTACAAATAGGATTCAATTTGTTTCAATAAACGATACATCATCTCATTATCCTGTAGAGGTTCGGTGTTCCTCAGGGTTCTGTACTTGGTCCCATACTCTTTTCAATTTATATGCTCCCACTTGATGACCTAATTTGCAGTTTTAGTATAAATTTCCACTCCTATGCTGATGATACTCAGCTTTATGTGACCATAGATCCAAATGATCAATCAGCGCTTTCTAACCTGGAGGCCTGTCTCCTGGCTGTTAATGGCTGGATGACAAGGAGCTTTCTTCTTCTAAATGTCAGCAAAACTGAAATGCTAATCCTACACACAAAGAAAAAAACGAGTGCCCCAAGGAAATTTCAATTAATTTTGACAACGGCGCCGTTAAGCAATCTTAAGCTCTTAGAAACCTTGGAGTAGTAACATTTGATGCAGATCTGTCCTTCAGTGATCATATCAGTAATGTGACCAGGTTTGCCTATTTTCACCTCCATAGTATATCCAGGATTAGACTGTTCCTGAGCATACCAGATGCAGAGACTTTAGTTCATGCTTTTGCAACCTCTAGACTCGATTACTGTAATGTACTTTTCTCTGGCTTAAGTTCTACTGCTCTGAAAAAAACTACAGCTTGTTCAAACACTCCAGCCCATATCTTAACTAGATTTAGATACATTTGACCATATCACACCTGTCTTAGCCTCCCTACATCGGCTTCCTATTAATGCCAGAACCAACTTTGAGGTTCTCCTCTGTACTTATAAAATTCTGTATGGCCTGGCCCCATTATACTTAAGGAACCTCATTACCCCATATGTCCTTCCATGCCTTTTGAGGTCCCAGGAGGCTCATTATCCCAAGGACCAAGATAAAATCCTGAGCAAACAAAGCCTTCTCCAACCATACTCCTCTTCTTTTGAAAAAACTCCCTGCGGCGCTAAAAGAGGCTGACTTGATTGAAATGTTTAAAACTCAAAACCACCCTATTCTTGTCATAGTTTGAATAAGCATAACCATCAATACAACAGGAGGGAGGCATGGACTCTGTGGTGTGGGATAGTGAAAAGCCAGCCTATGTCTATGCTAGGTCAGCAGTGTGAATGTAGCCAGGTCACCATTTATCTGTCAGACGTTTTTGCTAATTTTCATGACTTTTGCTAATTTTCATGATGTGACTTTTGCTAATTTTCATTTCCCATATGCATCTTGCTAATTCACTTCTCTCTCTTTTTGTTTATGCGGACCCTCCTCACACTCATGTGAGTGTTGGGGTCCTGAAGCCCAGCTGACCAGAAGTCCATCCAACTGGCTGCCAGCTGGCTTCCACAACCCTGATGATGTCCTAGCCTGGTAGTGTCTGCTGTGTGTCCAGCAGCATGCATATGCTACCGCACCCAGAGCGTATCCTGGCACACGGACTACTTTTAATCGGCAGAGCTCAATTCAAGAAGCCCCCCTCCCAAGACACCTTAAGGTCCCAGTAAAATAAATTAGGATCCCAATCTGACCTGGTCCCCATACATTTTACAGTTGGAGAATTTGGTTCTCATAAAAACATAATTGAAGAGCCTTGCTATACAGTGTGTGTGTATGTGTGTGTGTGCATATTATTGTAGATATGTATGTGTTTGCGCAGATGAAGTAGCAGGTATTCCCTGTTGTCCAAAGTTTCAATCTAAGATTGTTGTGCCCAATGGGAAATAAACTAATTTAACACTTTATGATGTAAGAAAATATCAGCTTGTATCCAATAAATTTGTAAGACTTGTAAGAGCCCTTATTAGTCTTTAAAATGCATCTGCTAGATGCCACACTCTTCATTTTGTCTCTCCTGTGCGTGAACACAGTCTCTGGCTGTGAACTAATTGGCAGGTTTAACACACCTAGTTTGTTCAAGCCAGGAGATATAATGATTGGGGGCATTTTTCCTGTTTTCATAAAAGAAGTAAGCAGCTTTTCTTCATTTACTAGTGAGCCACCTGGAGTGGAGTGTGCAGGGTAAGTTTAATAATGTCTGCCTCTTCCATACTTCATGCATGCCGTACCATGTTTATCTTATAAATCCATCAGTACATGTACATTAGATCTGTAATTTCAAATATATACCCTATCACCATAATGTTTTCAGATTTTTACTGCGCTCTTTTCGATGGACTCAAGTGATGATATTTGCCATTGAAGAAATAAACAGAGATTCAACTATCCTGCCAAATGTATCTCTTGGCTACAGGATTCTAAACTCTTGTTCACGATCTACAGCATTAAGTGCTGCACTAACTTTGGCGAGCGGAACGGAGGAAATAGATTCCATTTCCCAGTGTCTTCCACCAATACGTGCCATAATAGCAGATGCAGGATCTTCCCAGTCCATTGTTGTGGCTGGAACCTTTGGACCATTTCATCTGCCAATTGTAAGAAGTGAAATGAGATGATTAAAAANAAAAAAAAAAAAAAAAAAGATTTGAGCTGTTTCTGTTAATACATGATAAAATCAGTGCATTTTCACTATTTCATTGGATTTTAGTAATGTTATGATGACTACGGAGTGCTTCTTTTGTGGCTTCTTTATAAAATTCACAGGTTAAATTCTTTATAAAATTTCACAGGTCAGTTACTTTGCCACTTGTGCCTGCCTGAGTGACAAATCTAAATATCCAACTTTTTTTCGGACAATTCCCAGTGACTACTACCAGGCCAAAGCTCTAGCTGCCCTGGTCAAACATTTTGGCTGGCAGTGGATTGGAGCCATACAGTCAGATAGTGACTATGGGCAGCAGGGAATCCTGGCCTTTTCTGAAGAGATTAAAAAGGTTGGGGTTTGTATTGCATTTGTTGGGACAGTTCTTCAAACATATAAGATTGAAAAAATTCTGGATGTTGTGGAAATGATTAAGGACTCAACTGTTAAAGTCATTCTGGCCTTTGCGACAGGGAATGACTTTTCCCCGTTGATGAAAGAGGTAGTGAAACAGAACATTACAGGAATTCAGTGGATTGGAACTGAAGGCTGGATAACAGCTGCACAACTCTCCACACCTGAAATCTATCGCTCCTTTGGAGGATCAGTAGGGTCTATGGTACAGAAGATGGCTATGCCAAAGCTAAAATCATTTCTTACAAATATCAAGCCTCATACAGACACAAGTGCATCTTTTGTGGAGGATTTTTGGGAGATGATGTTTGGCTGTAGACCTCTTTTACTTGGGAAAGTTTCAGGTACTCAAAGAAAGACTGAAATATGCACAGGCAATGAGTCACTAAGCAATTCTCAAGATGTATTCTTCAATGTCACAGAATTAAGAGTGTCCTACAATGTGTATAAGGCTGTTTATGCTATTGCACATGCCCTTCATCATTTATTGTTCTGTAAACCAGTTGAGGGAAAAGCAGTGAGGCCATGTTTGAACATATCAGAAATTCAGCCCAAACAGGTGAGAAACTGCAAGTCTCAAAACTAAAAAGTAAAATATATGTTAGAGTTGCCATTAGTTCTCTGCCAATTAACCATATATTTTTTTAATATAAACACCCAACATCAAGGAAGCATTACCTGATGAACAGAAAAGTTTTAAACAAGTAATACACAAACGATTTACAGTTACTACTCTTCTACAACCTCTTTCTAACTACTTTTTTCTTCAGGTCACTGATCACTTACATAGAGTGAATTTTGTAAATGATTTTGGGGATAATGTGTTCTTTGATGAGAAAGGCGACCCTCCTGCTTCTTATGATATTTTGAACTGGCAGCTGATAGATGGACAGGTGCAACATGTGACAGTGGGTCACTTTTCTTCTGCTGCTAACAAGGACTATAAGCTCAGCATCCAGGAGGAAAAGATAGTGTGGAGGACAGGAAAAAAGGTAAAAACTGAAATTATTCCGTTGCCATTGACCTTGCTGCTCTTCAAGTTATGTGTGTCATATTATAATACTTATAATAAAACAGAAAAATAATTGATTACAATTAATGCACCAGCATGAATTACAAAAACTTTTCATATTTTTCTCAGCTTCCTAAATCAGTGTGCTCTGATGTTTGTCCTGTGGGAACCAGGAAGGCTCAGATTAAAGGAAAACCCATCTGCTGCTTTGACTGCATCAAATGTACTGATGGAACTATAGCCAACTCTACAGGTAAGATAATGATGAGCTGTCTGAAGAGATGTATAAAGCATGGATGCTGAACTACAAAAAAGAAAAAGAAAAAAGAAGCTTAACATGTTGTCAGTCAGAAAGGGACATTAATTTATGAATACAGTATACTGTCTAATGCACACACACCATTCAACAAAACATTGAAATATAAAAATGTTTTTACATATATGAAAATATGCTCTGTATGGTACCACTGCAGTATTTTACACCTATGAAAAAAACTTGTATCCAAACCACCAACACATATTTTAAGTATATAAACACACCTGATAAAATTGAATGTTTGTATCTGTCATATATGATGGGGTCTAAAGCTTATGTATTTAATGTATTTTTTAAATACAATTTCAGTGTTAGTGTGACTGCAAAGTACTTATTTTTTAATTTGCACATATTTTTTTGACCCAAACAGCAACTTATATTTTTGCCAGTATGACAAGCAGAAGCAAACTACATTTTTATATATATATTTTTTAAATTCTGTTCAACAGGCTCAGCAGACTGCACACACTGTCCACATGAATATTGGTCCAATGAGAACAAAGACAAATGCATTCTTAAAGCAACTGAGTTCCTGTCATATCATGAGCCGATGGGAATAACACTCACAGTAGTTTCCCTAATCGGAGCNAACTGAGTTCCTGTCATATCATGAGCCGATGGGAATAACACTCACAGTAGTTTCCCTAATCGGAGCTTCATTATCGCTGGCCACAATGTTTGTTTTTATCTGGTACAAAAATACCCCTGTAATTAAGGCCAGCAATGCTGAGCTGAGCTGTTTCTTGATGTTTTCTCTTTTTATGTGTTTTCTCTGTCCTCTCACATTCATTGGGAGACCCACAGTCTGGACGTGCATGCTGCGACACACAACTTTTGGAGTGACATTTGCACTTTGTATTTCCTGTGTTTTGGGAAAAACTATTGTTGTAGTAACAGCTTTCAAAGCCACCATTCCTGGTAACAAAGTGGCAGGGAAGTTTGGTCCTGTCCCGCAAAGGATCATAGTTGGTTCATGCACTTTGATTCAGATAATGATTTGTGTGGTGTGGCTTACATTANGCAAAGGATCATAGTTGGTTCATGCACTTTGATTCAGATAATGATTTGTGTGGTGTGGCTTACATTAAACCCACCCTTCCCAGATATGGTTTTCAGATACAGCAATACAAAGATAGTTTTAGAATGTAACACTGGTTCTGAGGCAGCTTTCTATGCAGTGCTGGGATACATAGGGATCCTTGCAATTGTATGTTTGGTCCTGGCATTTCTAGCACGGAAGCTGCCTGATAACTTTAATGAAGCAAAACTCATCACCTTCAGCATGCTGATATTCTGTGCAGTNCCCACCCTTCCCAG
Source organism: Lucifuga dentata (assembly GCA_014773175.1). NCBI lineage: Eukaryota > Metazoa > Chordata > Actinopteri > Ophidiiformes > Bythitidae > Lucifuga > Lucifuga dentata. Next base: position 10,027 of record VXCM01004221.1, read on the forward strand.
ATATGGTTTTCAGATACAGCAATACAAAGATAGTTTTAGAATGTAACACTGGTTCTGAGGCAGCTTTCTATGCAGTGCTGGGATACATAGGGATCCTTGCAATTGTATGTTTGGTCCTGGCATTTCTAGCACGGAAGCTGCCTGATAACTTTAATGAAGCAAAACTCATCACCTTCAGCATGCTGATATTCTGTGCAGTGTGGATCACCTTTATCCCAGCATATGTCAGCTCACCTGGAAAGTTCACTGTAGCTGTGGAGATATTTGCAATTTTGTCTTCTGCATTTGGCTTATTGCTGAGCATTTTTGCACCTAAATGTTACATAATTCTAATCAAGCCAGAAAGAAATACAAGAAAGCATGTCATGGGAAAAACCTGAATAAAATAATTCATTTATATAATTGAATAATGTGTAAAATACCACCAAAAACTTAATTATCACTTCTTCTTCTAATTCACCAAATCAAATGTTATTCATGTGACAATTAATCTACTGTATTTTACAGTCTGGCATACAGATGCACAGGCCATTTCTCTAATGTATGGGTTAGCTGACTTTTTGAACAGTTGTGTTAAAATGTCAAACCAGTGGCCTAATGACCCTAACCCTATCCTAGTGATAAAATAATTTAGGAATAAATGCTAACTAAAGCAAAGTTAGATTATAGGACTGTTTGTTGTGTTGTTTTACAATGATATTATTCACAGTGGGTATTAAACATATGTGCAGATAAGTAATATTCTGAAATTATTTACACTTACATATCAATGGCAAACATTGTATACATTGTAGATAGTTCACTTGGTGATATATTTTGACCTTTTTATGTCGCATAAGAAAAAAATACTTTATTCTCCTGTTAGCTGATCATTTCTATTCACAAAGCTCGCTTCCGTTGCCGTTGCCATGGTGAGTGACATCACACTCATAAAGTCGGGGTAGATAATTTTGGTCAGAGTTTCCCAATCAGAGCTCTCACTTCAAATGCCATTCCAATGCACATTTTTCCAAGTAGGAAGTTGGAAACATCTGAGTTCTGAGGTCTGTCGAATGCAGCATGAGCTACTAGGTCCTTAAGTCTATAGCTGACTAAGGCTCATGCCGGATTAAATTAAACTATAAAAATAAACAGTCAATGGAAAGAAAAAATGTTGGCCTATTGAACTGAACACCTTATGAAGTCATCATAGTCATTTCACCACTTGCTCCATAGACAGAAAAGCATTTAAACAGTTGTACAATTTGCAAGACAAACTAACTTAACTGTACATGTCAAAGTCAGCCATTGCTAAGGCTACTAAGGATTTATTTACTGATGTAGCACAAAAGATCTTGCCATGTCTAGCATATGCTAATGTTCCTGGCTTAGCTCAGCTAATGTTAGCAAAGTTAACAACTGCAAAAACATGCTACTGGGAGTCAAGGTGGGAGTGATTCTCAGAGGATAAATGCAAAGTTAGTGCCCAACATTGAACATCCATCTATCCATCCATCCATCCATTTTCATCTGCTTATCCGGGTCTGGGTCACGGTGGCAGCAGACAAAGCAGCCCAGCCCACACTTTCCTGTCCCCGGGACAGGCCATTTAACTCCTCCTGGTGGACTCCGAGGTGTTCCCAGGTCAGCCGGGAGATATAATCCATCCAGCATGTCCTGGGTCTTCCCCAGGGCCCAGTTAGATGTGCCTGGAAGACCTCCCTAGCGAGATGACCAGGGGGCATCCTTACCACCTCAACTGAACCACCTCAACTGACTCCTTTCGATGTGGAGGAGCAGCAGCTCTACTCCGAGTCCCTCCCAGATGTCCAAGCTTCTCACCCCGTCCCTGAGAGTGAGCCCAGACACCCTACGGAGGAACCTCATTTCAGCTGCTTGTATCCGCAATCTTGTCCTTTTGGTCGCTACCCAAAGCTCATGACCATAGGAGAGGATTGGAACAACGTTGAACCAACATTGAATAGTGTAGCCTAAATCCTCATCTTCTTTTGCAAATACAACTGCATATTTTTCCAACAATAAACCTAGCTGGGCCTTCTGGTCTTGGTGGCTTGTCTGGGCTAGGTTGCATTGGGTGTCATGTCAGGAAGTTTGTTAAAAATAGGGCTGGACAATATAAACAATATAAAGTTGCATTGTGATATTAAAAAAATCTTTGATATAAAAATGAGGATGTCAGTATAAAATTGTTGGAAAATACAGTTTGAAAACAGTAAGTTAATGATGGCTCAAACAACCAACAGCTTCTCAGAACTGGAACAAACTAGCCAATCAGGTGGCAGTGTCATAACAACAGCCCACCCACTTCCTCAAAGCAGTATCTTGCTAAATGGCAGTGAACATGGCACGGCTCGTGTGGTGATGTGAGCAAAAGACAAAGATGTCAGAAAGCAATGAAACTGCAGAGNAAAAAAAAAAAAAAAATGAGATGATGACGAAGAAAGGAAACTAATGCTGACAAAGCATTCCTGTACAGCAAACTTATTTTACTGTCTGAAATACTATCTTACACAGAGCAGTGACTTCAAACCTGTCCCCCAGGACAAGGACCAACGCACTTGGAGACGCTCCATGCCAACAAACTAGCATACAGTCTGCTTTTTCTGCCATGGCACCATATGACCAAAAAACAAACACACAAAGACATTTGTGCTGTAGCTACATGTTGTAGTTTCTTTTTTTTTTCTTTTTTTTTTTTTTTTTNTTTTTTTTTTTTTTTTGATTGATTGGCAAAGATATGGTGTCAATATGGACTGTTGAAAAAGAGGGATTTTTCAGTTCAGTTTCAGTTGTTCAGATACAATTGTTGGTTATTTTTTATGTTCAGAACATGCATAAAGAAAATGTTAAGATATATCTTAAGATCAAGTGACTTGAAATGCAGCAGAATCTTTGCCATGATTTATATTGTGATATATATCGATATCGATCAATATAAAAAAATATATATTGTGATAATTTTTGTTTCATATCATCCAGCCCTAGTTAACAATGACTTGTTTAGTTTCTACTGATGGAACTTCACAGAGATCATTGTTGTTGACACTGTCTACATGAACCAGAACTCCTAGCCTAGTCCATGGTCTCAACCAGAAATTGTCATAGCCATGCGAATTAATTAGACTCTCTAATATTCAGGTAGCTACTAGATCTCCTGGTAATAGTGTGCTCATGGGTTCCAACAACAGTAAGAGCTTTCTCCAGTTTACCCTGTAAATCATATTAAATTCAGCATGTACTCACTCTCTGCATCTTTTAATGGCATCCATGCTTATAATACTACAAATAAAGGAGGAGGTGGCAGAATCTTTGAATGTTAGCAATTCACACTCTGGGATATTTAAACCTATGGGTTCTACATCTAATTCCACATAACCAACATAAGTTATATCTAACCCCTTGGCTGCAGCAATCCTTAACCACTCAAATGCAACATGAATGTTTTCATCTTCCACCAACATGTTTCCTGAAGAAACTCTCCAAAAATACTCTGACCTGACTACCAATGACAAGTAGGCATGATGTGGCAACACCATTAATTTTTATCTCAAATGTTCGTACTCACCAACTGCATGCTGTAATAGTCTGGCATACAGATGCACAGGCCATTTCTGTAATGTATGGGTTAGTAGACCTTGAACAGTTGTGTTAAAATGTCAAACCAGTGGCCTAATGACCCTAACCCTATCCTAGGGATAAAATAAACTTGTCAATAAATACTAACTAAAGTAAAGTTAGATTACAGAACTGTTGTGTTGTTTACAGTGATATTATTCACAGTGGGTATTAAACATTTGTGGAGATAAGTAATATTCTGAAATTATTTACACATACATATCAATGGCAAACAGTTATTATACACTGTAGATAGTTCACTTGCTGATATATTTTGACCTTTTTATTTCAATGTTGTGTGAGAAAAAATCGAATGACAACAGCCTATAGCCCTAGTGTCATGTTGAGGTTATTAGAAGGTGGTTTAATTGCGGGAGGANAACAGCCTATAGCCCTAGTGTCATGTTGAGGTTATTAGAAGGTGGTTTAATTGCGGGAGGATAGCAATGAGGGCCTAGGTGTAAAATACACAGTCCGCCACTGTTAAAATGTATGAATTTGTTAAAATTAGTAGGAAATTACATTAAATGTACCACCTGACTAAACATATATGAAGATAAACATGCTTCAGTCCAGTCATAAGAAGCAGTAATAGTTTTAAAGTCAGTGTTGTGTTGTGACTATGTGCTGGTTTCATGAAATGAAAATACTTTTAAGATCTTTTCACTCACACCTCTCTCAGATACAGTGTTTTGCTAAACAATTTCACTTAATATTTGGCCTGTCTGGTAATTTTTTATGTGTATGTGGTGGGTCTGTTGAGCTGGCAAAAAACTTTCCATAGAGCATTAAAAAAAAAAAAAAACTGTTTTAATCCTATATTTTGTTTATGTGCTGTTACTGCACATTCATGGTGTCATTCCCTGTTGTGCTAACATTTACCAATCTGTGATGGCTGTGCCCTGTGGGAAATAAACTCATCTTTTATGAAGTGGGCACATGTTTGCTTGCATGTAATATATCTGTTAAGAGTGTGCCTTTACTACTATTAAAAATGTATCTGCTAGATGCCACACTCTTCTCTTTGTCTGTCCTCTGCCTGAACACAGCTTCTAGCTGTGAGGTCTTCATGAGGTTTAACATGCCTGGTTTATTCAAACAGGGAGACATAATGATTGGGGGCATTTTTCCTCTTTCCAGAGAAATAAACATCATTACTTCATTTACTAGGAAGCCACCTGGAGTGGAGTGTGCAGGGTAAGTTTTATAATGTCTGTCTCTTTTGTATGTTAAACATGCTGTGTTTACTTATAAATTCACCATTTCATGTACATTGGAAGCTGTGCAATTTTTTTTTTTTTTTTTTTTTTTTTTTTTTTCCAGATTTCGCCTGCGTGCTTTTCGGTGGATCCAAGTGATGATATTTGCCATTGAAGAAATAAACAGGGATGCAACTCTCCTGCCGAATGTATCTCTTGGCTATAGGATTCTCAACTCCTGTGCATCTCCTACTACTGCATTACGTGCTGCACTAACACTGGCAAGTGGAACGGAGAAGAAAGAATCCACTACCCTGTGTAATGCACCAATATTTGCTGTAATAGCAAATGCGGGATCATCTCAGTCCATAGCTGTGGCAGGAACCCTCGGACCATTTCAAGTGCCAGTAGTAAGAAGTGAAATGAGATGTTTTAGAAATTGATTTTGGCTGTTTATGTTAATACAGGATGCAGTGAATTTTTTTTCAGTGGATTTTCACCATTGCATTAGTATTTAGTGGTATTATGATTGGAAATTACTTGTGTTCTGGCCTTATTCTGAAATAATTTTTGGTATTGTTCTTTTCATAGGTCAGTTACTACTCAACATGTGCCTGCCTGAGTGATAAAGCTAAATATCCAACTTTTTTTCGGACAATTCCCAGTGACTACTACCAGGCTAAAGCTCTAGCTGCCCTGGTCAAACATTTTGGCTGGCAGTGGATTGGAGTCTTACAGTCAGATAATGACTATGGACGGAATGGGGTCCTGGCCTTTACTGAAGAGATTAAAAAGCTTGGAGTTTGTATTGCATTTGTTGGGACAATTCTACATTCATACAAGATGGAAAAATTTTTAGATGTTGTGGAAATGATCAAAGAATCAACTGCTAAAGTTATCCTGGCTTTTGTAACAGGGTATGACTTTTACACTTTAATGAAAGAGGTACTGGAACACAACATTACAGGAATTCAGTGGATTGGAAATGATGCCTGGATAACATCTGAAAAACTTTCCACACCTGAATTCTACCACTCCTTTGGAGGATCAATAGGGTATATGGTACAGAAGATGGCTATCCCAAAGCTAAAGCCATTCCTTACAAATATTAGCCCTTATACAGACACAGGTGCAGCCTTTGTGGGGGATTTCTGGGAGATTATTGTTGGCTGCAGACCTCGTTTACAAGAGGAACTCTCAGACACACAGACAAAGAAAGAAATATGCACAGGCAATGAGTCACTCATGAATTCTCAACATAAATTCTTCAATGTCACAGAGTTACGAGTGTCCTATAATGTGTATAACGCAGTTTATGCTATTGCACATGCCCTTCATCATTTAATATTCTGTGAACCAGTTGGGGGACAAGCAGCAAGGCCATGTTTGAACATTTCAGAAATTAAGCCAAAACAGGTGAGATATACTCCAAGTTCTTAATTAAAAACAAGTGAAATTTACAAATAAACACCAATTATGTGTCACTGAACATTGTTTTAAAGTTATGTTTTTAATTTGAACACTTCTTCACAAAGCTACAAATGTTAAGTGATCCAGTATAATTTTTCTACTTAAAATCTCCATTATTTATTTTATTCAGGTTACTTATCACTTACATAAGGTGAATTTTGTGAATCATTTTGGAGATAATGTGTTCTTTGATGAGAAAGGCGACCCTCCTGCTTCTTATGATATTATTAACTGGCAGCTGATAGATGGACAGGTGCAACATGTGACAGTGGGTCACTTTTCTTCTGCTGCTAACAAGGACTATAAGCTCAACATTCAGGAGGAAAAGATAGTGTGGCGGACAGGCAAAGTGGTAAAAACACCAATTCTGGTTTTACCCAATAAGCATGTTACTTTCAAGTTAACTATGCCTTGTTAGGATAATTGATTTTAGTAAAACGGAAGAACAACTGATTGTATTTAATGTGTCAATTAATTACTGAAACACTTCTTATTTTGCTCAGGTTCCAAAATCAATGTGCTCAAATGTTTGTGCAGTGGGAACCAGGAAAGCTGCAATTAAGGGAAAACCCATCTGCTGCTTTGACTGCATCAAATGTGCTGATGGAACTATAGCCAACTCCACAGGTATCATAATGTGGTAATGCATGTAATTCATGTTAAATCATAAATGCTTCATATAAATCTAATATATTAATATGCTGTATATTCTAGAGACAGGTAAACAAAACATATTATAGCAACGATGGTTTAAGCTGCTCTGATTCTCCCAGCATGCTTTGCAGCACTGTTACATGCTCAGAATTCTATTTCTGTTGTAAAAATCTGTTATAATCCTTCATGTGAATGTTATAGGTTTGCTTAAGTTTATTTGTTGCAGCTTTAGCATGTTGAGTGACATTTGAATGCAATCTCATTTATTTTTTTGTGTAACTGTCACAGACTGTCTTTCCTTTTAGTGACATACCTGCTGCTTGATGTCATTTGTAATTTTGCTTTAATAATAATACTTAAAAACAAACAGACAAAAAAAAAAAAAAAAANAAAAAAAAAAAAAAAAAAACACTGTGTGTAGGGAGAAGGTTTTACTTCTCTCTAAATCATGCTGTTAGCCACAATATGTTATTCACATATATGAAAATATGCACTGTATGTAACATTTAAAGTTTTTCATAGCTATTCAAGGAACATTTAACAACCATCACCAATTCAAAACATGTAAAGTTTTCTATAATAATTTCTATAATAAGGGTCACTGCATGTATATACCAACATGGCATCCAAAAACACCAAAAAAATAAAATGAATTTTTTGTATGCACATTCAACAGGTTCAGTCGACTGCACACCCTGTCCACAGGAATACTGGTCCAATGAAAAGAAAGACAGATGTATTCATAAAACAGTTGAGTTTCTGTCATACCATGAGCCGATTGGAGCAGCAATCACAGTAGTTTCCCTAATCGGAGCTTCATTATCGCTGGCCACATTGTGGATCTTTATCCAGTACAAAAATACCCCCATAATTAAGGCCAGCAACTCTGAGCTGAGCTGTTTTTTGTTGTATTCTTTGTTCATGTGTTTTCTCTGTCCTCTCACTTTCATCGGGAGGCCCACAGTTTGGACTTGCATGCTGCGACACACAACTTTTGGAGTGACATTTGCACTTTGCATTTCCTGTGTCTTGGGAAAAACTATTGTTGTAGTAACTGCTTTTAAATCCACTATTCCTGACAGCAAAGTGGCAGGGAAGTTTGGTCCTGCCCAGCAAAGGATCATAGTTGGTTCATGCACTTTGATTCAGATCATGATCTGTGTGTTGTGGCTTACATTAAACCCACCCTTCCCAGACATGGTTTTTAGATACAGCAAATCAAAGATAGTTTTAGAATGCAACACTAGTTCTGAGGCAGCTTTCTATGCAGTGCTGGGATACATAGGGATCCTTGCAGTAGTATGTTTGGTCCTGGCATTTCTAGCACGGAAGCTGCCTGATAACTTTAATGAAGCTAAATTCATCACCTTCAGCATGCTGATATTCTGTGCAGTGTGGATCACCTTTATCCCAGCATATGTCAGCTCACCTGGAAAGTTCACTGTAGCTGTGGAGATATTTGCAATTTTGTCTTCTGCATTTGGCTTATTGCTGAGCATTTTTGCACCCAAATGTTACATAATACTGATCAAGCCAGAAAAAAATACAAGAAAGCATGTCATGGGAAAAATCTGAATAAAATAAATAAATGAAATAAATCATGATTGGAAAAATTAACACCAAAACCTATGTATTCACTAGTTTTAAATGCTTAAAATGTGAGAAGTAATTAATCTACTGTACTGTTTGATACATTGGTGCACAAGACTTTGTTGTAATGTATCTTATGGCTCATTGAATAAATATGTTGGAATGTCAGAACCAGCGGCTGAAGACCTTTTTGTTTTTTCCTATTCTCCACTGTATTTTGTGTGCGTGCGTGAGTGTGTGTATGTGTGTGTGTTAATAGCAATCATCATTCCCTGTTGTTTCAACCTTTACCAATCTAAGATTGATGTGTCTCATGAGAGATAAACTAACCTTTTATGAAGTGAGCACATGTCTGCTTGTATCCAACACAACAATTATTTGTGTTGTGCCTTCATGACTAAAAATGAATCTGCTAGATGCCACATTCTTTTCGTTATCTGTCCTCTGCGTGAACACGGCTTCTGGTTGTGAAGTGTTCATGAGGTTTAACATGCCTAGTTTGTTCAAGCAGGGCGATATAATGATTGGGGGCATTTTTCCTGTTTTCAACAAAGAAATCAGCAGCATTTCTTCATTTAATAGTGAGTCACCTGGAGTGGAGTGTGCTGGGTAAGTTTAAAATGTCTGCCTTTTCCATTATTCATACATGCTTTAAATGTTTATCTCATAAATTTATCACTTAATGTACATTAGTTAATTTTACAATACAATCTTTCATCAAATGCTCTCTTTTTTTTAAGATTTGACTTGCGTGCTTTTCGATGGACTCAAGTTATGATATTTGCCATTGAAGAAATAAACAGAGATGCAGCTCTCCTGCCAAACATATCTCTTGGCTACAGAATTCTTAATTCTTGTGCATCTCCTACAAACACATTACGTGCTGCACTAACATTGGCGAGTGGGAAAAGCGAGACTGAATCCACTGACTCATGTCCACCAGCAATATCTGCCATAATAGCAGAGTCAGGATCTTCTCAGTCCATAGCTGTCGCTGGAATCCTTGGACCATTTCAAGTGCCACTAGTAAGAAGTGAAATGAAATGCTTTGAAAAACAAAAAAAAAAAAAAAAAAAAAATATATATATATATATATATATATATATAAGCTGTTTATATTAATACATGATCCAGTCAGTGCACTTTCACCATTGCATAAGTATTCATTGATTAGGTATGACTAATTTTGAGGCTTTGTTATTAAATTAATTTGGTGTTTGGTGATATGCTGAATTTCACAGGTGAGTTACTTCTCAACATGTGCCTGCCTGAGTGACAAAGCTAAATATCCAACTTTCTTTCGGACAGTCCCCAGTGACTATTACCAGGCTAAAGCTTTAGCTGCCCTGGTCAAACATTTTGGCTGGCAGTGGATTGGAGTCTTACAGTCAGACAATGATTATGGGCGGAATGGGGTCCTGGCCTTTACTGAAGAGGTTAAAAAGCNGTCTTACAGTCAGACAATGATTATGGGCGGAATGGGGTCCTGGCCTTTACTGAAGAGGTTAAAAAGCTTGGGGTTTGTGTTGCATTTGTTGGGACAGTTCTACGGACGTATAAGATGGGAAAATTTCTGGATGTTGTGGAAATGATCAAGCAAACAAGTGTAAAAGTCATTCTGGCTTTTGTTCCAGAGGGTGACCTTTACCCCTTGATGAAAGAGGTTGTGAAACAAAATGTTACAGGAATTCAGTGGATTGGAAGTGAGGCCTGGATAACAGCTGCACGACCTTCCACACCTGAAATCTATCGGTCCTTTGGAGGTGCGATAGGGTTTGTAGTGCAAAAGATGGCTATCTCAAAGCTAAAACCATTCCTTACAAATATTAGCCCTTATACAGACACAGATGCAGCCTTTGTGGGGGATTTCTGGGAAATTATGGTTGGCTGCAGACCTCGTTTTCAAGGGGAACACTCAAAAACACAGACAAAGACCAAAATGTGCACAGGCAATGAGTCACTCATTAATTCCCAAGATGTGTTCTTCAATGTGACAGAGCTACGAGTGTCTTATAATGTGTATAAGGCTGTTTATGCTATTGCACATGCCCTTCATCATTTAGTATTTTGTGAACCATTTGGGGGAAATGCAGTGAGGCCATGTCTGAAGAGATCAGAAATTCAACCCAAACAGGTGAGAAATGCTGCAATCCTCAGTAACTAAAAATAAAACCTTTTTAGAGTAATTACAAATTGTGTGACATAGATAGAAAAAAATTATATCCACTTTATATCTTTATTACTTCCTTTTTTCAGATCACTGATCACTTACATAGAGTGAATTTTGTGAATGATTTTGGGGATAATGTGTTCTTTGATGAGAATGGCGACCCTGCTGCTTCTTATGATATTATGAATTGGCAGCTGATAGATGGACAGGTGCAACATGTGACAGTGGGTCACTTTTCTTCTACTACTAACAAGGACTATAAGCTCAACATCCAGGAGGAAAACATAGTGTGGAGGACAGGGAAAGTGGTAAAAATAGAAATTTTGTTTTACCCAAATAAGTGTGTTACTTTCAAGTTAACTGTATCTTAATAGTGTGGAGCACAGGAAAAGTGGTAAACAGACATTTTTCTTTTACCTAATAAGGTTATTGCTCTTCAAGATAACCTATTATACTTATAGTAAGACAGAAAGGTAAATGATTGTGTTTAATGCACCATGATGTTGCTACAACACTTAATTTTTCCTAGGTTCCAAAATCAGTTTGCTCTAATGTTTGTCCTGTGGGAACCAGGAAAGCTCAGATTAAGGGAAAACCCATCTGCTGTTTTGACTGCATCCCATGTGCTGATGGAACTATAGCCAACTCTACAGGTTTGTCATACTAAACCACAAATGCTTATTATGTCCTTAGACACACACAACAATATAGTATATTAGTGTACTGCATATTTTAGAGGCAAGTAAACTAAACATATGTTACATTCACATTTATGAAAAAATTCACTGTATGTAACATGTAAACAACCAACACATATTGAATACATAAAGATATACATAATGGGTATAATTTCATGAATATCCAATCTGGCATCCAAAACAATCTCAAAATGAAATTTTTGTATTTATGTTCAACAGGTTCAGCAGACTGCACACCCTGTCCACAGGAATACTGGTCCAATGAAAAGAAAGACAGATGTATTTCAAAAACAATTGAGTTCCTGTCATATCATGAGCCAATGGGAATAGCATTCACAGTGGTTTCCCTAATTGGAGCTTCATTATCGCTGGCCACAATGTTGATCTTTATTCAGTTCAAAGATACCCCTGTAATTAAGGCCAGCAACTCTGAGCTGAGCTGTTTTTTATTATATTCTCTTTTTATGTGTTTTCTCTGTCCTCTCACATTCATTGGGAGACCCACAGTCTGGACGTGCATGCTGCGACACACAGCTTTTGGAGTGATATTTGCACTTTGTATTTCCTGTGTCTTGGGAAAAACTATTGTTGTAATAACTGCTTTTAAAGCCACCATTCCTGGCAACAAAGTGGCAGGGAAGTTTGGTCCTACCCAGCAAAGGATCATAGTTGGTTCATGCACTTTGATTCAGATCATGATCTGTGTGTTGTGGCTTACATTAAACCCACCCTTCCCAGACATAGTTTTCAGATACAGCAATACAAAGATAGTTTTAGAATGCAACACTGGTTCTGAGGCAGCTTTCTATGCAGTGCTGGGTTACATAGGGATCCTTGCAATTGTATGTTTGGTCCTGGCATTTCTATCACGGAAATTACCTGATAACTTTAATGAAGCTAAATTCATCACCTTCAGCATGCTGATATTCTGTGCAGTGTGGATCACCTTTATCCCAGCATATGTCAGCTCTCCTGGAAAGTATACTGTAGCTGTGGAGATATTTGCAATTTTGTCTTCTGCATTTGGCTTATTGCTGAGCATTTTTGCACCTAAATGTTACATTATACTGATCAGACCAGATAAAAACACCAGGAAGCATGTCATGGGAAAAATCTGAAGAAAACTTTGGGTTTCTTGAATCTCCAGATGACACAGTACTATAAATTCTAACTAAGCTTATTAAGAACTATCTTGAAGAAAAATTTTAATGTATAAATTTCTCAGTGGTATCTATAGATATGGTATCACAATTCCTACAAAATAAAAATATGTCTGTCCTTTGGAAAAATGATATGTTATTCATCTCTTTTTTAATTTCTTGATTCACTTTAATAACCAGAATGTCTTTTCTATTTACACATTAAATAGTTTTGCCATTATTACTAGAGGTGTATATCATTTTTTAACTTTGGGAATAAAATGAGTGTCAGGAGATTTTAGAGGGGTTTGGAGGTGATTGTGTTATGTGAATTAACCAAAGATGTCCAGCCTCCATCTTTACATTATTCTATTATTCAATTATCAGCCTCTTCTGCTACAGTCTGAGAAAGATGAGCTGCAATATACCTTCATTGTCAACAAGTTGTAAAGACAGCATTTGAAACTTTTTGTAGAGATGTGTTGTAGATCACTGTCATCAGCTGTAACTAGCTCAATCTGATTGGCTGGCAGACATCTAATATTGTCAAACTTGGAATACTTTACAAAGGAAACTCTTTTGATCACTGCATTTATCTGTTTAATTTATGTTTCATTTTCAAAATTATTAATTGAGGGTATATTAATTTCTACATACACACACACACACACACACACACACACACACACATATATATATATATATACACACACATGGAACACAACTGAGCATCTAGAGCATCTAAGCATTTACTTATTTTCCCACTGAGGGCACTAATGTGTACCAGTGTACTGCTGATGTGCAGCCCTTTTATTTCTATGGAATATAATTACATTTTACAAACCAGCACATTTGCCATTAAATGCTGAAGAATTAACACTGTAAGTATGTGGTTGAGGTGCATATACATTTTACATACACAAATATTTAATAGATTTAATATTGATATAAAAAAAAAATCCATTGGTATTGGTATAAAACTGATAAACCAAAGATTCATTTAATGTCAGGCCCTGATAATGTTTAGCAGTTTTGCATTTTATATCCAAACACATAAAACCACTGGCATCCATATCAACTGTAAGTTTTACCCAGTTTTATCTTGTATACTATTCTCTTTTGGTTGAATTATTACTTGTATTCAGAAAAGAAATACTGTCTTACTGTATTACGCAGACATTTTGAGACCAAAATGTGCTTTATAAAAGTGAAAAATGTTCATATTGTATTCATAATCATTTTTATTGTTTCATTGTTATTTTACTGACAGTATATAAAAACTAAAAAAAAAAAAATGCAAAAATAAATGATCCTTTTCAGTCATAAATATTGCTTTTCTTTTTTTTTTTACTTTGTTTTGAATAATGGTTTAAATATGATGTTGGGTCTTAAAATTATCTAAATGAGAAAGCTTTCCCATCTCAGGAAAATTCAAACTTAAACAACTAAAAAATTAAATTAACTTTTTTTTTTTTTTTTTTTTTTTTTTTCAGAAAATTTAAAATTTAAATGTTTCAACAATTTTGTTGTGGCATACTCTAAAAATATTGCCACAAGAACTTTTGTTTTTGTTTTTTGTTTTGTTTTTTTCATTCTCTATGTAAACAAAGCCAGTATTGGCAAGATAAGAGATGCTAAACTGAATGTATGAGTTCATATGACAAACACACCACACACAAAGGTTGACATTTTCATTTAAGTTGTTCTCTTTTCTTCAATAACATATTCTATAGTTATATGAAATGTATTTCCATTTTTATCAATGCATCATTTTTTTTTTGTTATTTTTTTCTGGTTTCAGAATGATGATATAGCACTTTGGAGCAAAAATGCAAAAAAGGAGGCCAAAAGCTGAAGCTAAAATGGCAAAAATATGGACAGCCACAGTGTATTTTCCAGCTGTGCTCACATAAACAGGGATAAAAGTAATCCACACTGCAAAGAAAATCAACATACTGAAGGTGATGAACTTTGCTTCGTTAAAATTATCAGGCAACTTCCGAGCCAAAAACGCCATTAAGAAGCACATGCAGGCCAGGGTGCCAATGTATCCAAAAACACTCCAGAAGCCGACCTCTGAGCCAGGGACACACTCGATGATGATGGTAGCACTGAGATAACCTGAGTTGTGGTGGGCATAAGGTGGACTGCTGAGCAGCCAGATAACACAAATTATCACCTGAGCAGAAAAGACATGCAGTGGAAATTTCAAACAATAGAGTTGACAAGATCTTCATTTGTAGCATTACCCTGGTGTATAAAGGATTGTTTATTTCAATATGCTGAAAAGTAATATTACCTGGACAGTTGTTCCAAAAAACACACTGGCTCTTTGCTGGTTGGGACCAAACCACTTCATGACATGACTTCCTGGCAATGTGGATCTGAAGGCCATTAACACCACCCCTGTTTTAGCCAACAGGCATGAAAGGCACAGTGCTAAACTGATCCCAAATACTGGATATCTGATACGGCAAAGTAGGTCTGAAGGCTCACCAATGAATAACAGGCCAACAAGGAAACAGATGGCAAGGAATAACAGAAAGAGGAAGCTTAATTCCATGTTGTTGGCCCGAACTAATGGGGTGTCTTTGTATTTGAAGAATAAGGTGAGGATAGAGAGGGAAATGCAAGCTCCAAGAACACATATAACACATAGGACAATACCCATTAACTCATGGTACGACAGGAACTCAACATTCTTTGGGATGCAGAGATCTCCAGCTTCATTGGGCCATGTTTCCTCTGAACAGCGTGAACACTCCAAAGAATCTAGTGGAAATAATGAAAGAGCAGAATATTTCAACCAAGAGGAATGCTCATATCTTGCCATATCGTGATGCATATATGTTTACACATGGGTATACCTGTACTATCCAATGCAATCCAATACAATAGCCTGCAATAAAACCTACTCTTGATGTTTAATTTTTTTTTTTTTTTTTTNATTTTTTTTTTTTTTTTTATGTTCAATTTTTGTTGATACTCTGGCATATCTATGTTCAATTTTGAGGCTGTATTTACTGTTGAAATTGAATCTTTCTGACAGTAAAAACATATACAGTATATTGCCCAAAAATTGGGATTACTGCACAGAATTTATGATTTATATTTAATGGTATAGATTTACCAAACAAACTAGTAATTGAATATATATTTGAGTACCTCAGGGGAAAGAGTGAACAAGAAAAATACAACACACCAGTCTCATTGCTGACTTCCCCCTCAGCACAAGGGACACAGTCAAAACAGCAGATGGGTTCCCCCTTCTTCCTGGCGACTCGGGTACCTGGAGGGCAGCTGTCACTGCAGACAGACTGGACTGCCTGAGAGGCAGAGGGCAGCCACTCAGAAAGACACTGATTTCAATTCAGTTTGACCTCTGGATATGGTATATAATATCTGATGTACTGGGTTCTGCCAGTTCGTATTTCAGATAAACAAAATCCAAATCAAATCCATTATGACCTAAAAGAACTGCATTCATTTTATGAATATAACAAATTCAAACTTAGCCAATGTGGTAGCAATATACAGTAGATATATATATATATAGATATATATATACATAATCATAAGAGCATTTTCCTCTATTCTTCAGAGTCCAATGTAAACTATTCACAATAATCACCAGAACTGTCATCATCATGTCTTTATCAGATTTAATTCTACACTTGACATAATACTGTGTATTTCACAATAATTTAATTAAAATTACACTTAAAATAGGTAACTATTTTATGTTAGCATAATCATTACATATTTGAGCTTGATTGTTTTTTTTTTTTTTTTTTTTTTTTTTTTNTTTTTTTTTTTTTTGTTGTTTTTTTTTTTTACACATGAAAATAAGAGATCTGGAAATGTAAATCACCAGTAAATGTAAATTACAAATTTCAACTCAGCTATCATCTATTCACAGGTTCTGGCTGCTATCAGGATTGCCACACTTAACTGCAAACTGTCACAATAATACTCTTTTGATGTTAATTATTTTAGCATGTTCCTGTATATTGTATAGAAAATATATTTAAATGTTGAGTTGTTTGCAAGCTAATGACAGAAAATTGGCTGATATGTTAATTAAAAGTATATAAAACAGTCTAAGAGATAAACATGGTCTCAAGCCTGTTTGCAAAGAACACACCTTTTTCCCAACAGGCCACTGAATCACAGAATCATTTATGAACAGACTCCGTCCAGCAGGTGATGAGGCATCATAGAAGCCAACTTTAACCAAGTGCAGTGAGCCATCAGGCCTCCTCTGCCAGTTCATGAGATCATAGTAAGCAATGGGGTCACCATTTAGGTCAAAGTTGACTTCCTCCCCCAGTGTAGAAAACTTTGCATTCCTCATGTAATGATAGAGCTGAGATGGAAACAGAAACATGTTATCTATACACATGGTGCATTTGACATCTTACTCACGAATTTCCTGTTAAATTGTCTTGAAAATAATACTGACTCTATGTCAGTGAGAATCATTCTGACCTGCCATGGCTTAAAGTTCTTAGGGTCTGCACAAGTGCCATTAGGGAAGGGCCCCCATCCTAAAATGCAGTTACTCATGTCTTGAAGGGCATGGGCCACCAGATATACAGCTTTGTAGACATTATAGGACACTCTCAGCTGGGTCACATCAGAATAAGGAGAGTAAATATCATTTAAATCCTCTGTCCCTTTACAGGGTGTTCTGTCTAAGTAGCTGACCTTGTGAGAGTGAGTGTTCACTGAACCATTCAATCTACAGTTAAACAGCTCTTCCCAAAATTCTGCCAAGAAAGCTGACTTATGAATGTAGGATGGCCTGAGAGTCATTAGATATTCCTTAAGACCAGGAATAACTTCAGCCCTCCGGATTGCAAATCCAAGTGTTCCCGTCAGGAGATCACCAAACTCCTCCCAGAGCGATTTGGCAGTGGCCCAAGCCTCACCGGCAATCCACTGCACTCCAGTGATGTTTCTAAGTCTGATTTCTTGCAGAATAATCTGGAGATCTGATTCACCAGAAAAGCTAATGATAACTTTTGAGGTTGCCACCTGAAGAGCAGAAAATAATTCCAATAAATAATCATGAATTTTTAAAATAGTTTTTTGTAATTTTAAACAAGTGATTACTCTGGACCTCTGATAAAATTGATTATAACATTAAGACATACTACAAATATGTATGATCAAGCTATGACTGACCCCAAAAAATAATTCAGACACAATATATATTTGTAACACAGAAAGCTGTGTAATAATTCAGAGACTGTGTCTTATAGATGATGGCTCAATTTTATGATAATATTTTAGGGTAATGTGTGTTGTTCAACAGCAAAACCTACACTGTACAAAATGCAACCCAATAAAACAACTTCACAAACTAAAGCTGCATTACTTACTGAATCAATGCATCTCTAACGGTGTCAAAAACAAAACAAAAAAAAAAAAAAAAAAAAAAAACTTAGCATCACAAGCTTTACAACTGTAGGATTCATAGCAAGGCTATTGTATTGGATTGCATTAGTAACAATCTATATTCACTTAGAGGTACCTGAATAATATCCAGAAGCTCATCTAGAGCCTGCTGACTCAGGACTTCGGGGTAGAAGTGAGCGTAGGCAGCACAAACACTGTACTGTACTGACTCCTGGAGGAAAAGCTGGATGGCAAAGCGTGCGTATTCAGATTCCCCACCAATGATCCCCACCCAGGTCCAGCCAAAATAGCTGACCATACGAACCAGGGCTCTGATTTGGAAGACATCACTAGGCATTGTACGCATGAATGTGGGGAACTCCCTTTGGTCACTCAGGCAGCTGCAGGATGCGAAATAGCTCACCTGGTATTAGAGTGAACAATAGTTCTCAGACTTTTGTTCACACGAGACTGTTGAATAGCATCAAATTACACCAAACAATGACACCATTCAGTAGAGCAGACTGTCTTCTGTACTTGAAATTACAAAGGCAGTAGTAGGAAACTGGTGATTTAATGATTAAGAAGCTAAAAAAAAAAAAAAAAAANAAAAAAAAAAAAAAAAACAGCAGAACAAACTGATTTTAAATTATAGACCTAATAAGCGTAGCTGTATGAATCGAATCAAATATTGGATTTCAATAATAGGAAATTTTTGTCTTTAGGTTTCTAATACAGTGAAGCGATTGCTCTTACTTGAAAAAACACATGTACTAAGAATTCAGATAGTCAGTCAGGCTCACCATAGGGATGTCGAAAGAATTTAAACTTCTCTGCATCACCATCGACACCCCAGATGCAGCATCTCCTATGATTACTGGGGATACAGCTCTGTGGGTGGCAGCACAGCCTAAATTAGAGCTAAATTCTGAACTTGGAAGACTTTTGTTTGTCTCCAGACCCTTGTCTCTCTTCACAATCTCTGCTCCGGAGACTCTGGCTGGCTGGCTGTTCACTAAGAGGAAAGACGCTCTCAGAGACACAGGTATGTCATTACTGCTGTCAAGTATGTGGAAACCCAGTTTGAGCCGTGGTAGGAGGTCAGTGCGCTGGTTGAGCTCTTTGATTGCAAAAGTCATAGTTTGCATCCATCGCAGGGCACGAGCACTGAAACTGAAACAGTGAAAAGCAGTCTGTTGTATAATAAGATATACACATATACATGTGCAGTATATAGCCACTATTATCAAATATATTTTAATGTTACTTACTACTTATATGTATAGGGAGTTGGTTTTGTTCTGTATGTTGCCACAGAAGACACAGGACTATAATGTAGAGGGAATAAGCCTCCAAGAACTACATCTCCATCTTCATACAGACTGTTTGTCTCCTTTTCCCCCAAGAAAACACAGTCATCCTGAGTAACAGCTGAGCCAAACCTGCCTGTAAAGAGAGAAAACAACATAAGCAGCTTGGTAGCAGGGAATGCCATGATTTGCAAAGCTCATAATGCAAATTATTTCAATAGCTGAACATTTGCACTGCTGACATACAAAGAATTGTGATATTCCAGACCAGTGATTTAAATAGTGTACGGAAATCTGATAGGACCACCCAGATAGTTATGAAATCATTAAAAGTAACACCCTATGTTCCACAGATAGGGTGAAGTAATTATCAGTGTCTCAGAATTTATTTTTGTCCAAATTGCCTGTATATGTGGATCATGGAGCTCAGGTTAAGCTTTTATTTCAAAATTTAATAACAAGGAATGCCGTGGAATAACAAGGTATACAGTGAGAGTCTCCTTCAGTACCTAACAATTAATTCATTTAATTTATATTTTGATGTTTTTAACATGAATTTTTGTCCTATTACACACACCCCCTCCAAAAAAAAAAAAAAAAAAAAAAAAAGATTAAAAATATTGTTTCATAAAGGACTGAAGAAGTTTAAAAGAAAGCTCCTTCTCTTCCATTGATATTTCCAAAAACCCTTAATATGCAATTACGGTCTTATCCACCTGTACTGATGGTCTGGTTACACTCTAAACATGATTATTATTAACTAACACAGCCACGCAGACCACACTGATCTGTTAAGTGTGATCTGTCGACTTTTCATGTAGAAGGGATCTTTAAGTCTCTGGAGTTTGGTGTCTTCAGAAGCTACTTGGAATTACATAATTACTTAGGGATTTACTAAGTAATTTAACATACTTTTATTTTCTTGGGTATACAACAGTCAAATTGTAAAGTATTGTGAGGTTAAGGTTTTGTTGAATGCTGGAGAAATTAACATTTTAACACAGGAATCAAGACCAGTGGCTTACTGCTCAAAAACTTTAATTACATTATGTAGGCATGCAAAACACAAACATATTTCAGCTATTAAGCCATCCTCAGCATGTAATGTAATTAAAGTTTTAGAGTGGTAAGTCTTCCATGGCTGGTCTTGGTTCCTATTTTGAACTGTTTTATTTTGACAGGACACTGGTTCCTTGTTCTTATATATAATAATATATTGGAGTTGAGCGGGCTTTCCTGTTTAATACATGTAGAAAATAACATTTTGCCTTATAATGAGCCCTTCCCTCACAGGGCTTACTATGTACTGAATGAACACAAAAGAGACAGAATTTATACTCAGTGCTTGAAGTGGGCTGGTACTCACCAGGACGCAGTACTGGGACCTCTGTGATTTTCATTTCACAGTACCGGGACATTTTCAGGAGTATCAGAACCTCTCATAAATCTTCTGTATTCTACTGCAGAACAACATGGAAGAAAACAATAGCAAAGGTTGCAGCTGGATGAATTAGATTGGGCGACCACATATTTATGTATACCAGGGACGGGCAACTTTGATGAGGACAGGGGCCAGTAAAATTTGATTCTCACGGTCAAAGGGCCATACATTAAAACACATTAAATAAAACAACAATCACTGTGAACTCAGTACATACCTGTCAACAATGAGCTTTGAAATAAGGGCTATTTTCTGGGACACGATGTTTTAAATTTTTTTAAAAATTTTAAAAGTCATTATGAGTAAAGGGCAAAAAATGTACCTGTATATTTAAAAAAAAAAAAAGATTTCTGATAAATCAGTCAGAATTATTCTTAAATTAAATGTGGTTTAGTAGTTTTAATAAACAGTTGGTTTAGATTTTTTTTTTTTTTTTNATTTTTTTTTTTTTTTATTGATTTATTTGATTGTGGAAGCACTGCTGGTATACTTTCACAGAATATTTTATATCCAGTATATTTTTTCTTATTGCATTATCAATATTCAGTCCTTGTAAAATTATTTTAACAAATTAGGCGGGACTTCAAATATCCAATCCAGTGGCACCATACACCATATCATTGATAAGATGCAAAGTAAGGACAGGTCACATAAATTTTCTCACTCCCTGCTTTCTTCCTGTTTGGGGTTGTGTAACAATATGTCTCCCCTCATTTTAGTTCCTTTAGTTTATCCTGTCTCTGTCCTCACATTCGCTTTCACACCAATTCCCAGCTACACCTTTCCACCAACATCTGCAGCCCAGCTGTGCAATCTTCGAAGCAACTTTGAGCCAGGCTTCATGGCCAAGGGTGACTATATCATCGGTGGGATCTTTCCCCTTCACTATAACCAGGAGATGCCAGACCTCAACTACACTTACAAGCCGGCAGCAGTCAAGTGCAATGGGTGAGTTTTATAGGTTGGAATTAAAATCAACTTTAGAGTATTTAACTTACTGAACCCATGGTGGCATCTGACTTTGTCTCACCGAAGAAAGAAAGTTAGAAAGTTACTATGTCGGTGAGACATAGTAACTTTCTGCCACATACAAGTGCCACATACTAATGTGGGTAACAGCCTGGTTTATCAAGCCACAAATTAACTGACAAAATAAGAACAAACTGTGGCATTGCAGTAGTTTTTTTTTTTTTTTTCCAAACAAATTATCATTATCAGTTATTACATCAGAGACATTAAATACTATTTAAGAAGAACTGAAAAATGTATTTCTGTGTTTTTCACTGCCTCTAACTTTACCCTTTTCTTCATTGTTACTGTACTCATTGTGTGTATTCTCTGTGCATGTGTGTCTGCTGCACAACAGCTTTGATCCTAGGGCTTTCCGCTGGGCTCAGACTATGAGGCTGGCAGTGGAAGAGATTAACCAGAACAAAGAGTTATTACCAAACCACACCCTTGGGTACAAAATCTTTGATTCGTGTGCGTATCCACTGACAGGCCAGAGGGCTGCTCTGGCTGTGCTGAATGGGCTAAATGAAGCTGACTCTCCTATGTGCACTGGTGCTTCTCCTCTACTTGCTCTAATTGGGGAATCTGGTTCTGCTCAATCCATAGTGGTGTCAAGAATCCTCCAGCCATTTAAAATCCCAATGGTGATTTTTTTTTTCTTTTTTGATTCTGAAATCATAAAAACAATAACATATGTATCCTAAAAAAGCATTAAGTTTCAATGTGTTTTTTTTTTCTGTCTTTCCTTAGATAAGCTATTTCTCATCCTGTGCCTGTTTAAGTGACAGAAGAAAGTATCCCACCTTCTTCAGGGTAATCCCTAATGATGACTACCAGGTGGGAGTCTGGTGTTGGATTTTTTTTTTTTTTTTTNTTTTTTTTTTTTTTTTTAAATGGTTTGGTTAGTTTTTAACAATGTATCAGTATAAAAAAGTTTTTGAAATATCAATTTCCTGTTGTTTGGTAAAACATTGTATATTCAAACTCAGTTTTGCTTCTCAATGACCCCTGCCAACATCAGTGACAATGACTATAAATTACACCTCATATTATCTTGCAGCGCTGCAAAGAATCAAGAAATATGGTTTAAAAAGTTATATAGGACAGGTAACCTTCATTTTTCTAAAATACACCAAGTAGGCTGACAATCTTTTCCTCTAATCCAAGGTGAAGGCCATTGCCCAGCTGCTGATACGCTTCAACTGGACTTGGGTGGGGTTGGTGCGAGGAGATCATGAATATGGCCGCTTTGCTGTGCAAGGTTTACTGAGGGAGTTACAGGGAACTAGAGTGTGTGTAGCATACCAAGAAATGATCCCTTTACTCTATAATCACCAGAGGGCTCTGGAGCTCATTCAGGTAGATACAGTCACACGCTGAATTTAGTTTAAAGGGCAATAGAGAGTATTTTATTTTGAGATATTTTGTAGATAGCTGATTGATGATGATCCTGATGAATAAGACAAATCAGTTCCACTGCATAATTTTAACTGTACTCAACTTTAATCTGCATTCTTTCTATCATCATCATCTCTCTTTCTAAAGGTGATGCGTAGCTCTCGGGCAAAGGTGGTGGTGGTATTTTCAGCTGAGGGGGAGATGACTCCTTTTCTACAGGACTACATGAAGCAGAATATCACCGGCATCCAGTGGGTGGCCAGCGAGGCCTGGGTCACAGCATCTGTCTTTACAGGGAGCGAGTATTACCCCTACTTGGGAGGAACTATTGGGTTTGGCATCAGACGGGGTCACATCCCTAAACTCAGTGACTACCTGCAGACAGTAAACCCCCAGATGTACCCCAATAATACCCTAGTGCAGGAGCTGTGGGAGACTCTGTATGGATGTACTTCTTCTGTCTTTTCTGGTTCCCATTTGCCTCCTTGCTCAGGCCAGGAGTCTCTCTTCGAGAAACACTCAGCTTACATGAATACCTCCAGCCCCAGAGTGTCCTACAATGTCTATAAGTCTGTTTATGCAATTGCTCATTCCCTGCACAACCTTCTTCTCTGTCATCCAGGCAATGGGCCCTTCCACAACAACTCATGTTCTCAAAGCAACAACATACAGCCCTGGCAGGTATATATTCCTACTGTAATCAAAAACTCTTGTTTGAAAAGATATGTTTATTTCAATTTTTTTTTTCTTTCAAGCTCCAACACTATCTCCAAGAAGTGGCATTTAGCATTGCTGGGGATGATGTGAACTTTGACCTGAAGGGAGACTCAATACCATATTATGATATCATCAACTGGCAGAGAGGCTCAGGTGGAAAAATTGAGTTTGTCAACGTGGGGTTGTTTGATGGAACCAAGCCTGCTGGAGAGGAGCTGGTGATCCAGGAGGACAGGATAATGTGGGCAGGCCATCAGAGTGAGGCAAGCTGTTCACATTGTGTTTTTACCTACATCAGATGCCAACTGTTGAAGTTCTGTAGGTTGAGGTGGAGGTGAGTCAGGTGGGCAGGAAAATCTGGATTTGATATGAAAACTTACTTACATAGCAATTATTAAAAAAAAAAAAAAAAAAAAAAAAAAAAAAAAAAAAAAACAGAGCAAAGTCCAATACAAAAACTGTTTTCATTATAATATATACGATCGGCAATTTTTGTGTATGCTGTGTTTTTCTTTGGATGCATTCATATACAATACATGCAAATGTCAAAAGGCCTTTGGGTAATCTCAACACTCCTGGACCAATGAAAACCTGAAACTGAATATTATACTCTAGCTACAGTGAATGTTATAGCACCTTTGTGGCAATATTCAATTGCTCCAATTTTATGATCGTATATAAATATAATATACCCATTACCATTACAGGTTCATAGAACTTTGATAAACATTCTTAATTCTAAAATATGTTATGGAAGATATCTTAAGCAACTCAGACAATGTACATTTCGGGCTAAGCGTTTTCATCATGTTCTTCCTGACTGCTTTTCCTACACACTTTACCATGGAAACCAAAGCTACAGAGCATAAAGCCATTTTGTCTCTTTTTGCTCTCCAGGTGTCAGTATCTGTGTGCAGTGCCAGCTGTCTTCCAGGATCCCGCAAGGCTGTCCGTCATGGGGAGCCTGTGTGTTGCTTTGACTGTGTACCATGTGACAGTGGCAAAATTAGCAATCAGACAGGTCAGCTTAAGTAAGGATGCAAAAATAACCAATTCAACATTGTGTTAAGTTCAGTTAAGTACACAGTAAAGGGGGAAAAAATTGTTCTTTTTGTTAATCTTCTTCCTTACCCATAGATTCCATAGACTGCATATCTTGTCCTGAAGACTTCTGGTCAAACAAAGCTGGAACAGTCTGCATCCCAAAAAACATTGAGTTCCTGGCCTATGATTCCTTGGGAATCGTCCTGACTGTGATTGCTGTGATGGGTGCCTGCCTTACTACAGCAGTCCTTGTTGTCTTCTTTTATCACAGAAACACAGCCATAGTCCGTGTTAACAACTCTGAGCTCAGCTTCTTCATCCTGTTTTCACTGTCTCTGTGTTTCCTGTGCACTCTTGTTTTTATTGGAGAGCCAACATCCTGGTCCTGCATGCTGCGCCACACTGCATTTAGTATCACATTTTCTCTTTGCATTTCTTGCATTCTTGGGAAGACTCTAGTGGTCTTGGCTGCTTTCACTGCCACCATGCCAGGGACCAACATTATGAAGTGGTTGGGGCCCAAGCAGCAGAGAGCTATTATTTTCAGCTGCACCCTGGTTCAGGTGATCATTTGTGCAGCCTGGCTCATCGACGCCCCTCCCTTTCCATTCAGAAACATGCAATATGAACATTCAAAGATAATATTAGAATGTAGTGTGGGCTCCAGCCTTGCATTCTGGTGTGTTCTAGGATATATTGGCCTCCAGGCCTGTTTGTGCTTTGTACTGGCCTTTCTGGCACGCAAGTTACCAGGCAATTTTAATGAGGCCAAGTTCATCACTTTCAGCATGCTGATCTTTTGTGCTGTGTGGCTGGCATTCATCCCTGCTTATATCAGCTCTCCTGGAAATTATGCAGATGCTGTAGAGACATTTGCCATTCTGGCTTCCAGCTTTGGCTTATTGTTCTGCTTGTTTTCTCCAAAGTGCTACATTATTCTCTTGAAGCCAGAAAAGAATACTAAACAGCATCTGATGGGAAAAGAAAACAAGTGATATGTAATTCAATGGCATACAACTATTTCATAAGTGTTGGGAGCTTAGATTAAAGTGAAATGTCATTTTCAACTACTTTTCCTCTGCTTTTTCATATTTGTATTTTGTTGCATAAAACTACAACTACAACTGCAGTTCACCTTGCAAGGAAATAAACAGCACGTATTACTACAGAATTTATTATTTATTTGAAAGAAATAAAGATGGTTGTTATTTTTAATACTTTCACGTATTTCTACAATATACAGTCAAAAAGTCTGAGACATGAACCTCACAAAGAGATGACCTATATTTTTTTTTACCTCAGAGAATAAAGGAAAGACTATCTGCTGTTCCTTTGATTGTTTTACCTGTTTGTTAAGTTCTGGTTTTAAATGGATCCAATGAAGATGTGTTTTCCTGGCATACACATTAGACAAGACAATTATCAAAGATTAACCTCAGGCTCAGAGCAGAAGTTGCTGCCACTGAATATCTAAGTGACTGACAATGACCAAGGCCAAGGATCAACATAGATGACCTGAAGGCAAAAATAGTTTTTGTGAATATCATATTATCAATAACACATTCTGGAAGGCCAGGTTGGATGTGCGAAACAAAACTGAAACACTTAGAGATGACAATAATAACATGTCAGCGACTTCTCTGCTTGTAAAAAGTGTTGCACCATGCAGCTTTTGAGATCCACAAGATAGGCACGTTTTCACTGAGAATGTGAATCTCCAGCCTTAAGATTTGGTCTGGTGTGACATCAGAAGAAGTGTGCTATTTTATGTTGACCAAGAGGTCAATTCTGAGGAATAGATTGTGAGACACTGGTGAGTAAAATAATTGAGTAAAATAAATGTGACCCTATAATTACCGACATCAGACTATAATTGTTTTTCAATGCAAGCTTAGACCAAATACAAATGTAAATGTTATTTTTGTTCAACACAGGCCTTTGGTAACTTCAATTTGGTCATAGGTTCAAGGACTGCGTCATTCCAAATTAGAAGAAAACTGAAAAAGACTAAAAACAAAACAAAACGGCATTGTGAGGGCAAAACAATACCTCTGTATAATGCTGAAGGCCATTAATATTGTGTGACGTATTCCTCTATGAAGAAATCACACAATATAAAAATATTTTATCGTACTCTATAAAGGGTTAATGCAGACCTAGCCATTAAACCTGGTGCCAGACAAAATTTCATCATGTGACTTACTGTGACAATAAAGATATCTTATCTTTGCTTTAACTGATGGCACTGCAACTGCAATTACTAACTGTGAGTGTAAAGCGGGTGTAATGTGGGCATGGGCATAATGTGGGCATGGGCATAAAGTGGGCATAATGAGGCCGTGGGCATAAACTGGGTGTAACGTGGGTGTGGGCGTAAAATCTATGTGGGCATAATGTGGGCGTGAATTAGATATATAATATAGATATAATAATATAGATGCATAATGATTACATGCTTACAAGTTTAATCGTGATTAATCACAGAATACTGTGCGATTACTAAGTTAATTTTCGATCAATTCATAGCCCTAATGTCTATATTAAATATTGTTGCAACTTTTACTAAGCAGCTGGTTTGAATAGTTTGATTTCATTGCAGAAGGACTAAGTAATTTAATTTTTTTTCTCCAGTGCATTTGTCTTAGGAGGGACCACTAATATCCAATTCAGTAGCACCCTGTTGTTAATAAGATGCTAGGTAAGTTCAGGTCATGCATATAAAGCTTGTCTCATTCCCTGCTCTCTTCCTGTTTGGGGAATTATTTCCTTTGGTTTATACTATATCTGTCCTTAGATTAGCTATCACATCACTTTCTAGCTACACCTCTCCATCAACATCTGCAGCCCAGCTGTGCAGTCTTCAAAGCAACTTTAAGCCAGGCTTCATGGCCAAGGGTGACTATGTTATTGGAGGGATCTTTCCTCTTCACTATAAACAGGAGATGCCAGACCTCAACTGCACCTACAAGCCGGCAGCAGTCAAGTGCAATGGCTGAGTTTTATAGATTGCAATCAAACTTGGATTAAGAGCATTTAATTAACTGTATCAAGTTAGATGGCATTGGATTTATTTCAAAAATGTGACACAAATGTGTAGGGATGGGCAATACTACTGATTTTCAATTCGATCCAGTACCGGGTGATACTGAGGCCAATATTGTGATACTGATACTCAGCTTAGACAATCGTAACTTTTGGGGAGTTATCTACATGAAATATAGATAATGCTTAGACTTATGTAAGATATGCTACATGTTCTTATGCCTTTAAATGAAAAGTAAAGCTAACATCTAGTAATAACTTAGATTATATTGTTTTTATGCAAAATAAATTTAACAAATTTAGAATGCTTGAAAATATTTTCTAAGTACTTGATTCATCAGGCTATATGTGTATTATGCTCCTCTTTATAAAATAGACTTGAATTATTTTTTGTTCAAATAATGAAAGTGACTTTACATCAGATTCCAGTACTACCTGGATTGTGCCTGCCTTTCTGAAAGGCTGCCGCCCTCCAGCAGCAGAACTGGGCTTTTGTGTTCCTGAGCTCTCCTCTGATCGCCTGATCTCCAGTGTAACTCTTAATGTTCTTCAGCATGACTGACTTTCAAATGTTTTAACAAGTTCTAGTGTTGCCATAGTAATGCACGTTCTTCTGACACGTCACATTTTGCTTTATTGTGGTTTACAAGGCTAAAATAACCTCAAACAACACTTTGCTTTCTTTCTGCCTGCTGTGTCGTCTGGCTGCCAGCTAGTGTGATGCTGGCTGTGCTGCACCTCAGTCTGAGAGGAGGGAGGGAANGAGAGAGAGAGAGAGAGAGAGAGAGAGAGAGAGAGAGAGAGAGAACACAAAAAAAGCAGTTCCTTAGTAGTAGATTTTCACTGTTTACAAAAATATTTAATTAAAATATATAATTACAAAAATATACAAGTGCATCCTAATCAAAACATGTAAAATTGATATTTTTAATGTGAAAATCAATTTTTAAAGTAAGACATCAATATCGGAAGAATCAATATTTTAGTATTGATCCGCCCATCCCTAACACATGATATTTCCTGGTTTGATCATACATTTTACTGAAAAGATAAGAACAAATTTGTAACATTATAGATTTTGTACAAGCAAACATCAGTTATTACAACAGACTATTAGGTGTTGATAAAAGTATGTTACAGAATAAATGCAAATATGTATTCCTATGTAAGTTGAATTAAAAGAATAACTGTCTCTATCGTTAACTTTTCTCCATTGTTCATTGTGTGTATTCTCTGTTCTGCTGAGCTACAGTTTTAATACTAGAGGTTTTCCGCTGGGCTCAGACCATGAGGCTGGCAGTGGAAGAGATAAACCAAAGTAAAGAGCTATTGCTTTTTTTTTTTTTTTTTNGCAATTTAATCTAGCAACAGACAGATAATACTGTATATAGTGCGTAGGTGAATGTGTGTGTGTGTGTGACCTTCACCGGCCCTCCTTGACCAACATATTACACTTTATTTAAAACTAACAAACAATTTCTATCAAGGAGGGCTAAACACCTGAACAACAACACAAAGACAAAAACACACAGACGAGTAGTGACAGTAATAACCAGTAATAACCAGTGTAGTGGTTTAATCTGTGAAACACCAAAGAGGCTAAAACCCCACGACACAACAGACCAGGACAAAAAGACAACACATAAGCAAACAGTGACAGCAATAAACAGTCTACTTATTTAGATTGTGAAGTTCCATGCACAAAATCCAGATCCCCAGAATCCTGTGCTGTGTGGCTGGCATTCATCCCTGTTTATATCAGCTCTCCTGGAAATTATGCAGATGCTGTGGAGACATTTGCCATTCTGGCTTCCAGTTTTGGCTTACTGTTCTGCTTGTTTTCTCCAAAGTGCTACATTATTCTACTGAAGCCAAAAAAGAATACTAAACAGCATTTGATGGGAAAACAAAACAAGTGATATCCAATGAAGTAATATACAACAACTCAATCATAAGCCCTACTTACACGATTACTATCCCAGGGATCTTAGGTGATTTTTAATAACTGTGGAGGTCCTCTGTGATCTTAATTCTGTGTAAATAAACCATGTCTAAAATGTAAAGTAAAAGTGAGTTTTGAAAGCATGAGATTTCTATAAGATTTCTGAACGTTCCACTGCAGCTTGGAAACCAATTTGGAGGAGCAGCAACCTGCAATGCAAAATTGTGAAAGCTGAAGAGATAGATGATGTGCTTTCAACAATCATGTTCATCATATTCATATTATTAAGTCAGAGTCTAGACAGTAGAGGAATTGAGCTGTAAATTCATACTAAATACACACTTCATTTACGCAGTATGAAAACACCCGCACAAAGCACAGCCACTGATAATTCCTAAACCACCTGAGGTCCCTAGGTTCATTCTATTCCCACATGAATAGTACTTTAAGTCAAATGTTATTTTTTATGTCATTTTTTAAAAAATCTGCCATTCTTATGTTGTTTCCACATTTGTATTGTGCTACTGGAGTGCAACTGTATTTCAGTTTACAATTAAATAAATGACAAATATATCAAATCATTTCAATCTGTTGCATCATATTTGAAGGAATTAAAGATGGTTAACATTCTTTTAATTCAATCAGTAAACTAATATGCACTCCATAAAATGCTTGAAACCACATGCTTGTTCCCAACTTTCTGTCACCCCATTCCAAAACACACACACACATGCACACGCACACACAAATTAGTTTACAGAAAAAATAGTTTGGTTTTAAAAAATAATATATATACATAAGTAGTGGCTTGTGTGGGCCTGTTTGGTGCTGCAAATTCTCTTAAAGCAGGCTTCTGTTTTGACATTGTTAATATTCAATGTCCAGCTTTGACCTGTATTTACATTCCATCACTCAACTTGAGACTACGCTGTTTGGGTGCCAGCGCCTCTCTGTGAATCAGCATCCAGAAAAACAGAAACACCTGTAAATTATGACATAATCCAATGCAACAATCCTGTTAGAGAAACTAACATTATGAAACTAATAATTTTTAGTTGTTGTTGACAGTGTGTCAGAGTCTGTGTTGTGTTGTTTTAATGGACTGGATTATAGTGTACCATGTTTGTAAAATTTTGACTCCTTCATATCAGTGAATGAGGTGGATAAAATATTAGAAACATCCTAAAATATAGCCATAGCTCCACCACTGGTATTGTTTATTTTAAATTAAATTATTCACAATGACTTATTATAATTTATAATTTAATATTCACATTTATATGAGTTTACATTATGTAAATGATTTTTTCACAGTATTAAAATAAAATATATTTACTATATATGTTTAATAAGGTCATAAGGTCATTGGAGGCATTAATACTCCTGCTTGAGTGTCTCAAGTTCTAGAAGCTGTCAGTGAAGGCCCATACAGAACCACAGATACCAAATACCATAGCTCATAGTTTATGTAACTATAAAGGCATATCTCTGTCTGTCTGTGGCACCAATATCTCTAAAACCCAACACTGTATGAAGTTGATATTCTCTTGTGCAGGACCCAAGCAACAGTGTTGCTTGTAAAGTTGTTTGGATGAGTGGTTCTTGAATTGAGCTGTGCCAGTAAAAAGTAGTCTGCACAGCAGGATATGCTCCAAGCGCAGCAGCAGGATACTCTCCGGGTGCGGCAGTGCCACGCTCTCAACCCGACCCCGTACAGCAAACAAAGCTAGCTCACGAGGACGTGCAGAACAAAATTATGGCAGGCTGCATCACACACCATAAAGTGCGGCCCGGTCTGAACACACTCCGGGTACGGTGTCAGAATACGCTCCGGGCGTGGCAGCATATGCTCCGCTCCATGGGCACTTATGGCAGGCTGCGGTGCACACCATAAGGTCTGGCCTGGTCTGAACAGACATGTTTTCAACAGGCACTGCANCTTATGGCAGGCTGCGGTGCACACCATAAGGTCCGGCCTGGTCTGAACAGACATGTTTTCAACAGGCACTGCACTAGTGCTGACAAATATATAGCATTGTGCATAGCCAACAAAACCTCAAAAAACCAAACTAAAACATGGTGCCATGTTTCATTTGGCATTTTATTCAGTTTTAAATTCATTAATTTATTTAGTCAAACATTTACTGGAAATTCAATCATCAAAAAGGAAATGTCCTTGTTAATAAAAGTCATACAAACTCAGTTGTGATTGAGAGATACTATTAATTATAAACAATACAAATTACATTCATTTGATATATTTTCTAGTCATACCTTTCTTAATGTTTTTCTCAGGCAGCAGTAAGATGATATAACATTTGGGCAAAAAAATACACAGCAATAGTCCAAAACTTGATGCTAAAATAGCAAATATCTCCACAGCCACAGTGAATTTCCCAGGAGAGCTGACATAGGCTGGGATGAAGGAGATCCATACAGCCCAGAAGATCAGCATACTGAAGGTAATGAGCTTTGCCTCATTGAAGGTATCAGGTAGTTTACGGCCCAGGAATGCCAAAAGGAGGCAAAGGAATGCCAGTAAGCCAATGTAGCCCAGGACCAGGTAAAACCCAGGAGGCCATGGCTCCTTACACTCCACAACAATCTAATTGTAAAATAAAAGTTAACAAAATATTAGTGTCCCAACCAAGTCCAGCAAACTCTAACTGAGCTCTAAATATGTGTGAATGATGACATGAACTTGTCTTCATCACTCAAATCACTTGAATAGTACAAAACTTTAGAATAGAATAGAATAGCTTTATTGTCATTATACGTAACATACAATGAAATTACAGGTGCTTCTCCCTTAGTGCATAAGTATAAAGTATAAAAAGAGTAAAAACAACTTANAATGAAATTACAGGTGCTTCTCCCTTAGTGCATAAGTATAAA
The DNA here is from genome assembly GCA_014773175.1 of Lucifuga dentata. Lineage (NCBI taxonomy): Eukaryota > Metazoa > Chordata > Actinopteri > Ophidiiformes > Bythitidae > Lucifuga > Lucifuga dentata. The sequence goes on from VXCM01004221.1 coordinate 42,762, forward strand.
GTATAAAAAGAGTAAAAACAACTTAATAAAAAAGAGTAAAAACAACTTATGTACACATCTATTTAAATTACATTTACACAGCTGAAAAGATAAATATACTTATCAAAGTATATCAAAGTGTATATCAAAGTATATCAAAAAAAGTGTATCAAGTATATTTATATATATAGATATAGATGTGTGAATTTTGATATTTACAACAGTAGCAGGGATGGTAGCAGCAATCAATAAGTATTGCACAGAGTAATAAACACCAGGTAGTTAGCAGCAATCAGAATATTAGTTAGCAGCAATCAGAATATATTTCACAGTTTACATGGTACCGATTTAAAGTGGTGAACAAGGTGCCATGGGAACATGGCACATTTCTTTTCTCATGAATCAATGAATCACTAAGTAATAGATTTGTGGTCTCACAAATCTGGCTGATCCTTACTTTTCCAGTTGAGGGTTGATAGGTTGGGTTTCTGAATGGAAAAGGGGGTGCGCCCAAGAGCCAACCAGCACAGAGACAAACCTGGGGATATGAAATGAACGCTGATCGATTGCTGCCATGCTGCAAATGGTATTATTTACATAGATACCATAACAAAACATTTACAAATCTTAAAATGTCTATGGTTAGACATGAAAGTTGAGGTTAAAATGAGAAAATTAGCAGTGTTACATATAGATGTAGCACTCCTCTCACCTGAGGAGCTGTAGTGCATACGATGAGTGCCCTCTGTTGGGGGGGACCAAACAGCTTCAGAGCCCTGGAGCCAGGTACTTTAGCCCGAAAGGCTAGGATAACTACAATAGTCTTAACGAGGAGGCAGGAGAGACAGAGCACAAAACTGATCCCAAATGCCACCTGACGGAGTGTACATGTCCACACTGATGGCTGACCAATGAATGCCAAGGAACATAAGAAACATAGCTTGAGTGATAGGAGAAGCAAGAAACTTATTTCTGAGTTGTTGGCCCTGACAATGGGTGTGGAGCGGAAACGATGAAAAACAGTTGTGATGATGGCTGTTAGGATGACTCCCAGCAGTGTGAGAGTGACCAGGATGATGCCCATGGTGTCATAGAAAGACAGGAATTCTTCTACCCCTGCTACACACTTAACCTTGTCTTTGTCTGGCCAGTAGTACTCAGGACATTTTATGCATTCAGTAGAACCTTTAGGGAGGTACACAGCAAAAAGACACTGAATCAATCCACACAAACCCTCTTGTATACACAGCAGCACCTACACAACATTTTTCGATTACTTCTCTTTGACTGCATGGTAGTCAGTACGTTTACATGCACATTAGAACTTCAACTATACTTGGAGTAAGGCAATAAATTGATTTTTCAAACATCATGCAAACACCATTACTAGATTAAAATAGAGTACCAGACCTAGATTATGGGATTGTAACTTTATTCAGTCATGTAAATGACATGATCAGAGTGAGCCACTTCCGTGTGAATTTCCTAAGCTGGCGGACTCTAAGCATACTCTGTCTACACAAAGCATCATGTATATTCAGTAAACCTTGGAATCCTATTAATTTCATCCATGTACATGTCTTACTCATTTTTTTTTTCCCCTTAATCACAGTCCAGACAAAAAAAAAAAAAAAANAAAAAAAAAAAAAAAGCTGAATATAATGTCCATGTAAACATACTGAGTTATATGGATTTAACTCCCTTCTGATGCTTACAAGAAGTGTAAAATATATCAATAACCTGTATGGACTACCTGTTTGATTACTGATCTCTCCATCAGCACAAGGCAGACAGTCAAAGCAGCAGTGGGGTTCTCCTGCACGTCTGGCCTGCCTGCTCCCAGGACGGCATGGGGCACTGCACTGGGACACAGGTACCTGGACAATCATGAGAGAAAAGTGTAACATTAGGCATCAAGCTTTGCAATCAAACACTGAAAAAAAGTGATTAGCCCATTGTATATTTTCAAATCAGTAACATTTAATGAGGATGGCATACGACACCTGTGGCTGGCCACCTGTCCATACAATATTGCTCTGGTCCATCTGCAGCTGCTGTCCCGAAGGAGCTGAACCATCATAGCTTCCCACTTTGACAAATCTAAACATAGCAATAGTTTCTTTTTGTTGATCACAACAGCCATACTTTTGCATCAGGCCAAACAATATGTTGCATTGTAACCTTTTCCCTTTTGATTATTACTTCTTACATAATTGCAAATTAAGTCATTTTTGTTTTTTAACTTTACAGTTCTTGTATAACAGTGTGTTAAAGTATAATATTACACCTAATTTCACCCTTGCTGTCCTTCTGCCAGTTAATGACATCATAGAGGGGAACAGGCTCTCCACTGGAATCAAAATATATCTTCTCTTCAAACTGGTTACTGAAATTTACAATCCTCAGATGGTCCAACAACTATATAAAATGTGCAAAAACAAGCAAACAAAGAACATTTGACCAAAACAGTAATGAAAAATACATTGTCATGATTTTGTTATATTTTTTTACATTTCAACCTACCTGTTTAGAAGAAAATGATTTGTTGTTCTCACACTTTCCTTCAGTTTTAGAATTACATGCTAAAACATGGTGCAAAGCATGGGCGATCGCATACACAGCTTTATACACATTGTAGGAGATTCTGACTTGAGACACGCCAGTATAACTGCTATCAATGTGCCTCAAATCTTCTGAACCATTGCACACTGGCTTTCTGGCAACATCTTTATAGTTTCCATCAAGTGACCCATTGAAAGTGGCTGTTTTATGTACGATAGACCTAACCAAAGACCCAGAGTTGGTTTGGGATTCAGGATTTGAACTGTGATGAACCAACTGCATAAAATTATCCAAGATGTTTGTGGTATTTTCACTGGACCGATCTCCCCCAAACTCTAGTCTACATCCAAACAGCTCTTCCCAGAACATTTGGACAAATTCCATTCCCGGTTTGGGAGATGGGCGGATATTCAGCAGGAACTCTTTCAAACCAGGGATCCTGACACCAGGGAAGGAGAAGCCAAGTGTACCCTCTAAGAGAAGGTGGAACCCGGGTGAGGTCAGCAGGTGAGCAGTAACCCAAGCTTCACTGGCTACCCACTGGATCCCTGTGACATTCCTCTGAACCAGCTGATAAATGAACATATTTACAGAAGAAAGTTGATGTAGATAAGAGAGCACTCGGTTACCAAGAGCAATGGCCATCAATTGTTTTCAGTGTAACTTTTGACCTTCTCATATTCTCACATTCCACATTCTCACATTATAGTATCATGTCATATTTTATGCTCAATCCTGTTTGTATGTATTAAGATTGAAGAGAAATCACCTCTGTGAACAGTCTCAGCAGCTGTCCCTCTGTTGCAAACACCACCACTACCTGTGCCGTAGAACTCTGCAATCTGTCTGCCACTTCCTGTATCTCAGACACAGTGGGCGATATAGGGATAGTCAGATGGAATGCCAGGCACCCACCTTGTTCTTTGAACTGTTTAGCAAATGCTTGGATGCCATAGTGACTGTAGTCATCCTGAAAGATATAAAGAATATTTGTAAATGATGTCATTTCATAATTTTTTTTTAAATCAATGATACAGAATGAGTAAAAGAGACAGTGTTCATCTTACTGGGGTCCCCACTGTGCCCACCCAGCGCCAGCCTAAGTAGGTAACCAGCTGAACAAGACCTCTAACTTGAAAGAGATCACTTGGCACGGTCCGCAAGAAAGAGGGGAATATATGTTTGTCCGTGAGACAGGCACATGTGGCAAAGTAACTCACCTATGGAGGTAAAGTCTTCAAATATTCATCCACAATGTAAAAACAAAATTGTAAAAACATTACCATGTGATTTATTAGAAAAAACAAGTGGTGGGAAGACAAAAGACAGCCTCTGTGAACATTTTGTCTTGCACACAATACTTCTTTTACTCCTTTCTTACCAGTGGGATGCCAAAGGAGCCAATAGTGTGAGCTACAGCTCTTGTAGGGGAAGAGGATGCAAGGCCGATCACAGCAGGGACAGGAGAATGAGACGGGCATGAGGGTAAAGTTTTAAATTGCGTATCTGTATCCCTTTTCTTCTCTGTTATATTTTCCTTTAGATAATCTGCTCTGATACTTTCAGCAGTTCTGTTTGTCACTGTGATCAGCATCCTTTGTTTTTTATTCAGTCTCTCTATTTTTGTTATCCCCAGTGTTTGCCCTTCCATTCTAGCATCCCTGAACTCTGGCATTTTTAATCTTTCTTCAGTTTCTTCCACCTTGCCTTTCACAGCCATGGAGTGACTGACTAAGGAGAGAAGAGCTTTCAGGCTAGTGTGGACATGGTCACAGCTGTCCATGATTCGGTAGCCTAGTTTTACACCAGGTAACAGGTTTGAATTACGATTAATTTCCTCCACTGTAAACACCATGGTCATCATCCAGCGGAAAGCTCTGAGGTCAAAGCTGGAGTAAAAGAGAGAAAGTCATGTGTCTTTTTCAATTTCAATCTCAATATTAAATTGAGACAAAAAAAATGTAGACAATGTAGGATAAATATAAAATTCTAATAACAGGGTGAAATTCTTTCAGTGAGCTATTTGTGCAAAGCAGCCTTGCAGGGACATGTTTTTCAAGAAATTAAGAAATAAGAGGAGGAAACAAAATGAAAAGACATCAGTATGTTCATTAGTATCTTCGCTCTCACCCACTGCAAGGCGTTTGCTGAGGTTTGCTGTGGTAGGCATGCTGTGGCTTAGGAGCCACATAATGCAAAGGGAACAACCCTCCAATCACCACATCCCCGTCCAGCTGCAGGGCCAGAGGCTCACTGTCTCCAAGTTTCACACACTGAGGTGAACTTGACCCAAAGGTAGGAGACCTTGATGCTGCATTTTTTCCTCCCTCCATCCCAATACCTGCTTCCAAACTTAGTTCTTTTATTTCTTCCATAGTGTGAGGAACATCAGAGAATACTGGGAAGAGAAGGCTCAGGAAGACCCAAAGAGGTAGGCAGAGATAAGCCCCACACAGAGTTAAATGCAATGTCCATATTAACCCCATGAAGGCTCTATGTATGCTGGAGAAGATGGTTCTCCAACATCCTCTGATGAACCAGACTATATAAAAACTATGGGGCTTGCATCATTTCACAAGTAACATGAGTCACAACTGGATAGACCAATCACATTTAAAAACAAAAGCAGTAGCACAGAGAGGAAGACAAGGTTCATATGACCTATTAGTCTTAAATCTGGAACACTCTCTTTAAATAATATTAAGAAGGATAATAACTATGATGAAGATGATGATCAGGATAGAGCCCTGCACGGGCCCCAATTTTAGGCCCGTACCCAGCCTGTACCCTCCATCCTAACCCTACCTGAAGCCCTAGACTTAATGAAATTTTTGGCCCCAGCTCAACCCGAGGTCTGCGGTCTTTTTTTTTTATTATTACATCAGCTTGACACGTTTATAGTCTATTCAAAAGTTTAGAAATACTGACGCTTCAGCATCCAGCTTGATCAATGTGGCAACGTTTAGGTCTTTTCAAAGTAAAAGTAGCAGCTGTCAGCTGCTGCTGCTGCGTTCAGAAAACAGATTTGGCTGGCAGTTTCTGAGCACCAAGTAACATTTAAGTGCAGCATCAGGAGGTGTGTTATTACTGTCAGTGAAGAGGAGGAGAAAAAAAAAAAAAAAAAANAAAAAAAAAAAAAAAAAGCCCGGGCCTGAACCAGTGTTGTGAAATTCAGCCCGAAGCCTGGCCCGATTTCTAAATTGCCTCGGGGCATGATGGGTCCAGTGGCCCATGCAGGGCTTGAGATCAGGAATTAATTTTTCTCAGTGATGTATGCAAAATATTAGAAAAACTTCTCATTATAATGCAATACAGTACAACACCATCTCAAAAGTAGAATCAACACATCTCTGATACTGTAACAACAAAAACTGAACATTATTGACTCACAAAGGAACGATTTACTGAAGGGCTACCATATTGGATTACATAACATTGTAAAAATGTACCTAATAAAGTTAAAACAGCACTTCCACACTAAACAATATGGAGCATATAGTCAAAAAATAAATGTTGATGGTGTGAGATTATATTGGGAAAAACAATATAAGTTATATTTTTTTAAATGGCTCCCACCATCACCTCGTCATTACATTTGAACACTTGGTATACTGCTACCACCTGCTGGGCATCACATGTCAAAGACAACGTCCACATGATTAACAATATAACAATGAAGTGCTTATGGCTGGTCCCACTCCTGCACTGCTGCAGATTTAACTGGTCTGTAGGCTGTACTTCAGTGTATTTTTCCAAAATTGCTCCTCCAAACAAGAGTTGTTGTCTACTTAAAATAATTTGTAATACTACATTACTTGCAAATGACCATGTAAAACACTAGAAGTGTGCCTATTTGAGGGGGGGGAAAAAAAAAAAAAAACTAACAAGCAATGTGGATCAGCAGAATGACACTGAACTCTCATGTTCAATGTCCATTACTCCTCTCTGGCCTGAGTTGTTCAGCTCAGAGCTACACTGGAAGAACTGCTCATGTAGCCAGAGGTGAACTTAGAGCCTCACACATGGAACATAACATATACAGTACTATAAGTCTGGTGTGTCCAGATTGTCCTAGATATTCAGAATCATCACCATCAAAGAACTGTGTCATTACTATCTATGGACCTGTCACCTGAGAGTATGAAATGAAACAGAATATGGAATGAAATCTGATGTTGTCAAGGTCTTATATTAACACAAATTCAACTCTTCAGCCTTTGTGTAGGGAGCCACACAAACACTGTGTGCAGCAGAATACCCGTATGCAGGCGGTGACACTAGGAAACTAAGGGAGAAAACTGTCAGTTATGCATCAGTATCCTCTAAAGAACAACCAAGACCAAATTTGGCAAGTGAAATATTTACAAATACTTTCATCAAATGTTTTTGATGAAATCATTTATGAATAATTTCATCAAACACATATTTGGTAATCTGGCACCATCCCTCTCCAAAACAAGCCAATATGTCCCTGGCTGAACACGCTTTGTTCAAAGCCATCCCATAATTGCCAACCATAACATATTCTAGATCACTTAATTCTTGAATGGAATTAAATGATAAATTATCAGCAATTAACATTTCTAATTTGTAGTTTGTTTGTTTTTTTTAACTTTAAGCTAAAGGGACTTGTTGGAGCTTACTTAGTGTGTGAATATAAATGCAAACATCTGACATCAAATATAAATTTTATTCACGTACGCAGTATCCATTGAAAATGTTCCTGTTTGGACTGGCAAGGCTTTGTGGGGGAGTGGCAGCCTGCCATAAGTGCCCGTGGAGTNCCTGTTTGGACTGGCAAGGCTTTGTGGGGGAGTGGCAGCCTGCCATAAGTGCCCGTGGAGTGGAGCATATGCTGCGTCCGGAGCATATTCTGCTTCCATGTGTAGAGCGTGTTCAGACCGGGCCAGACTTTGTGGTGCTGCAGCCTGCCATAATCTTGTTCTGTACATCCTCGTGAGATAGCTTTGTTTGCAGTGGCCATTCAAAACGTGCCTGTTCTGAAAGGGCTGGACGTTTTAGGCCATGCACCAGTTCAGCCCTGATGGGTGGACTACAATATTTAATAATGATGCAAGGCAATAAAAGGGGGTGGCATAAGACTAGCTCAGAAGAAAGACAAACGGGGAAAATCATGTGGAGTGTTTTACAAATATGTATGCTCTTGTGCATGTACTTCATTTTGTTGTCCTCCTACTTTATCTTTGCTTCATCTTCCACTGTTTCTTCCTCCTGCCTATTACAAGGACAATTTCATTTAAACGGGATACACAAGGCTGGAGATGTCATTCTTGGTGGACTGTTTACTATCCAATACTTCTCTGCCTTTTCTGATCTGTCATTTACCTCAGAGCCAGAAGAACCTACCTGCCATGGGTGAGTGTAAATGTCATGAATTACGGAAAAATATTGTTCTTCCTTTCTCATTTTAACAGTATGGAATTTACTGCACAGTCATTCTCTTCAAAATTTAAAATTATTATGTATCAGTAAAAAGAGAATAGCACTGCATCCTGTTTGTTTACAAAGAACTTTTTGGTAAACTACCTAACTATCTCAGCATGTCTTTTAAACTATAAATCAGTCTCACATTGCACTAGGTCCCAAGACTATTTGGTCCTCGTAAGCCATCATTTTAATACTGAGATTGGGAAAATGGCTTTTAAAAACTATGACCCACACAAGTGGAATAATTTGCAAAAGCTTATAAAATTAGACAAATTAATCCCTTTTGATCAATTTAAATCCCATCTGACTAACATATGTAGACCACATAACATGTAACATAGTGTGAATGTATTTTCTTTGAATTGTCCCTCGTGTTGAGTCCTTGGCCTTTTTCTCTATAATCTGTTGATGTATACTGTAATTTTTGTGTGTTTTTATTGGTTTATTGTTTGTTTTATTTATTGTTTCATATGTATGTAATCAGGGCGTCCTTGTAAAAGAGAGCTTGCTCTCAATGGTTTCCTGTTTAAATAAAGGTTATAATAACTACAATAACTGTGGCTATTAAACTGGGTTAATTAGTTATTATTAGCTATTAAACTGGGTTAATTAGTAGCAACATGTGCCTGTTTTAACAATGTTCAAACTGTTGTCACTTTATATATTTTAAATGTCATATTTTTGTGTTAGTTTTGACTATCTAGGATTCAGACAAGCTCAGACCATGGCCTTTGCTATTGATGAGATCAACAGGAACTCCACCCTGCTGCCTAATGTGACTCTGGGATACACTGTTTATGATAACTGTGTCAAACTAGCAGTTGGATTCCGTGCAGGACTCTCATTAGTGAGTGGTCAAGAGGAACAGTTTATAATGGATGAGACCTGTACTGGGAATCCTCCAGTCATAGGGATTGTGGGTGATTCAACCTCTACAAGTTCTATTGCCATCTCCACTGTCTTAGGTTTGTACAGAGTGCCTATGGTAAGTTTTCTGCCTTACTATGTAACCATATCTGGATTTTTATTGAACTTGCATAGAATAAGTAATGTTTAAAAGTTGAAAGTTAATATAAAGACTGATAATAATACTGCTACCATTTTTTGTTTTTTTGGTTTGTTTTTGTTTTTTACAGTTTTACAATTCTGTCTTTTGCAGGTGAGTTATTTTGCCACATGTTCCTGCCTGAGTGACAGAAAACGGTTTCCATCCTTCTTTAGAACAATCCCAAGTGATGCTTTCCAGGTGAACATCTGAGACTAAAATAAAAATTCATAAAATGCAATATATTAATGACTGTAAAACATTCCTAGGGAAAGACTTCAACACATGAATAAGCATATGGGTGTATCATGAGCCACTATAGTCTTTGTCATTAATGGACCTGCATGGTGTCAGATTATGGTGCTAGGCAATACACAGACAAGATGTAATATAACACCTGTATTGAAGATTTTCCAGCAAAAGAGTAACCAAGGCTTTGTACTAATCTCTCCACTGTGTCTCCCATTAGGTGCGTGCTATGATTCAGATTCTAAAGCACTTTGGTTGGACTTGGGCAGGCCTGCTTGTCAGTAATGACGACTACGGACTCCATGTTGCACAATCCTTCCAGGCTGACCTAGTTCAGTCTGGTGCAGGTTGTCTAGCCTACTTCGAGGTTTTGCCCTGGGGAAGCAACCCAACTGAACTTCGGAGGATTGTGGATAAAATGAAGACATCCACAGCTCGAGTGGTCATTGTGTTTGCATATGAGAGCTACTTAATTCATCTAATGAAAGAGGTAAAGATATATGTAGTATATTTATATATATATACACACACACACACATAAAATTCACCCATAATTTAAAGCAAAACAGTATAAGTATTAATTAAGGACGATAACTGGATAACTGCATTAATTAAAATGAGATGTATCCACTTTTTGCTCAATTAATATCAGCATGGGTTTCATCTATTGTCACTTGACGCAATATTGATATTCACAAGCAATTACTTATTAGAAATTAGTGAATTTAGTAATTCAGACTGGGTTTACTGATCAGAACAATTCATCCTGTTATGCTGACATGCATCACCTTACACTTATGTGTAAAATGCTGTGTAAATTAAAGGACTACATTACTGAATCTGATGTCTGCATTTATTACAATCCATAGGTGGTAAAGCAGAATGTGACAGGCCTGCAGTGGATGGCAAGTGAAGCCTGGACAGCATCTGCTGTGCTCCAGGCACCCCACCTCATGCCATACCTGGGTGGCACACTGGGAATTGCCATCCGTCGAGGAGAAATACCAGGACTCAGGGACTTCCTGTTAAGACTCCATCCTGACAGTAACGACAACACCTCTGGAAATAACATAGTGAGAGTTTAGTTTTACAATCCTATCTAATATTACTATAATTGTCATTGTTTTTTGTTAATACTAAACATTTATTATCTTTCAGGTCAAGCAGTTTTGGGAACACACATTTCAGTGTAGCTTTGCACCACATACAACAGGTTGGGTGGATGCCAATGGAACACTATGCACTGGAAAGGAAGATCTAGGAAATGTTGAAACAGCCTTCTTGGATGTGTCAGACCTCAGATCAGAGTATAATGTGTACAAAGCTGTGTATGCGCTGGCATATGCTCTTCATGACATGCTGCAGTGTGTGCCAGGAAGAGGGCCTTTCAGCGGAAACAGCTGTGCTAATTTCCAAAGACTGAAGCCATGGCAGGTGTGATGTCAATTTACCCCTCTACCTTTTCTTAAATCCTGAATTCTATATTAAACCATGAGCTGCATTGTACGTTTCCCATTACAGAATATCGACAAATTAAAAATTATTTAGCTTTCTTGTCAGTATCCTGTCGATAAACATAAATTTATGATTTTTTTAAGTGTAGGAATGACAAAAAATGTAAGTGCTCCAAGGATGAATAAATGCCCACTTGTGACAGTAAATTAATGTCAACCAATCAGACAAAGAAATCAAAGTAAAGCTGCTAACTTTTGCTCAAATTCCTGAAGTTTAAGGGTTCGTGTTTTGTTTGTGTTAATCTGATTGGTATAATGAGGTGTGCACATATTTTTATCAATACACTAGCTAGTAGCACATTTAAACTGCAGTGGACTTTTATGATGGCACTCTAAGTTTCAATTGTGAGCTTCTGCTGCACTCCGAAGACTGATTTATACTTTTCGCAAGTATGTTCACATGGACATGAGCTGATATGGAAATGTGATAAGCAGAGGCATGGAGCTTTTATACTCTGTGCATCTTCTCATCACAGCAAACCTGGATGCCTGTAGTAACGAACCTCTGCTACTAGTGGCTCCTCCACTTTGAATCGTCCACGAGGAGTTACAAAATCTGGGATGGCTATGGAAAGAAAAAAGGCACAGCGCAGACCCTACACAAAGCGGCATGTCTTCCCTCGTGATGTCATTTTGTCCATGTGGACCCGTGCACCCTCATGGATGCATGAAGTGTAAAAAAACATTAAGAGGGGTGCGCTGCAAATTTTTTCAAATATCAAGCATGTTGGAAGCAATGCTTTAAACTTTTTGTGCCAAAGTCATGTACATCACTGTCATCAGCTGAATTTGAATGGCAGAAGCCTACATTAGCTTCTGCCTAACCAACATTAGAAAGGAAATTCCTGTTAGCTGCATGTTTCTCTCAGTGTTTTGCTGCCCCATTTTGAAAGTAGGAAGTTAAGAGCAATACAGACAGCATCATCAGCTGATGTAGACTAGTTTTCCTATGTCTGCAGTGCTTGAATACACACAAGAGCCAACAATTGCTACCATATGGCAGAGTTTGGGCTTAACGCAGTTGTATGTTTCAACATTAACTGCTGCTCCATCTGTGAACACACCAAAAGTTTCAAAAGTAAAAAATCTTTTAGCCGTGGCTGTTCAGTATGGAAATGAGTGCTTCTAGGAAAGTAATATGCATTTTCTTTTGAGTGTGCGCATATGTACCTATAAACCATTTATGTGTACCACTAGATTTGATGACTTAATTTACTGTAGTGAAGCACATCTATATACAAACTGCATACACTGTCTCAGTCTTTTTAAATGAATAAATGAATTAATATTGCTCACTTGCAGCTCATATATTACTTGGAAAAGGTCCATTTTACTACCTCATTTGGTGATCAAGTTTCATTTGATGAGAATGGCAATGCCTTACCAATTTATGATGTCATGAACTGGCTGTGGCTCCCTGATGGAAGCACAAAGGTTCAAACTGTGGGTGTAGTTAAGAAATTGGCATCCAATGATGAAAAGCTCACATTAAATGAAGACAAAATCTTCTGGAACTTTGAATCCAATCAGGTGACTGCAACTTATTCAACTATGGCTTATTCATTGTAAAAGTGTCAAATAGTTTAGAATAATAGTGATAACTGTGTATGCCACCTTTTAGCCACCACAGTCAGTGTGCAGTGAGAGCTGCCATCTGGGTACCCGAATGGCCAGAAAGAAGGGACAGCCTGTGTGCTGTTTCGACTGCATCCCTTGTTCTGAGGGAAAGATCAGCAATAAGACTGGTTAGTGTTCAATTTTAAATAATACAGATTAAAGGATGTAGTATGTATTTCAACACCTTTCTCATTTTGTTAGACTCCATGGAGTGCACCAGTTGTGCAGAGTACTTCTGGTCCAACACCCAGCGGGACCAGTGTGTCCCGAAGAGGACGGAATTCCTCTCCTACAGTGAGCCGCTGGGGATCTGTTTGTCAACTGCCTCATTACTGGGCACATTTATCAGTGCTATTGTTCTAGGAATCTTCATCTATCATCACAGCACACCCATGGTTCGGGCCAACAACTCAGAATTGAGTTTCCTGCTCTTGCTGTCACTCAAACTGTGCTTCCTGTGCCCATTGCTCTTCATTGGCCGACCCCAGGTATGGACATGCCAGTTGAGACATGCAGCATTTGGGATCAGCTTTGTGCTTTGTGTCTCATGTATCCTGGTGAAAACCATGGTGGTGCTTGCTGTGTTCAAGGCCTCCAAGCCAGGAGGTGGAGCCACTTTGAAATGGTTTGGTGCTGCCCAACAGAGAGGGACAGTTTTGGTTCTTACTTCCATCCAGGCAGCAATCTGCATTGCTTGGCTTGTCTCATCCCCACCAGCTCCTCATAAAAACACTAAATACCACAATGATAAAATAGTCTATGAGTGTGTAGTTGGTTCCACGGTTGGTTTTGCAGTGTTACTGGGTTATATTGGCATGCTGGCTATTCTAAGCTTCTTACTGGCATTTATGGCAAGGAATCTTCCAGACAACTTCAATGAGGCCAGGCTAATCACTTTCAGCATGCTGATCTTCTGTGCTGTGTGGGTGGCCTTTGTCCCTGCTTATGTCAACTCCCCAGGAAAATATGCAGATGCAGTGGAGATTTTTGCTATCCTTGCCTCTAGTTTTGGTCTTTTGGTGGCACTGTTTGGACCCAAGTGTTATATAATCCTACTGAAGCCAGGGAGAAACACAAAGAAAGCAATCATGGGGCGAGGCAGCTAAAGGAGAAAAGTCAATCTGGAATGTATGAATTACTCTGTTTTGCTGTATATTTCAAATCAATTTATCATTGATCTGCTCATGAATGATACACATACAACGTTACACTAAAGAATAAAATTAGAAGAAACTATAAACAGTAAATAAAGTGAAAAATTGTTTTCCTTTATCACCTTTTTTATCTGATCATGTGCTCTTTTAAGATATTCCATGATTAGAAATAATAAACTAGTGTTAACTGTTCGACTAATGCTCCACTTGATATAGATTTAACCTCAGTATCTAACTTTCTAAACCTCAGACATTGTAAATGCTTCTTAAACCATTGCTAATGCTATAGATGCCCAATTCAATATTTCCAAGTAAGTACTTTAATTTTGAAGACAACTTATCTGTCCACGTAGTGGAGACAGCACAAGATTCTACATTTCTAGAGGTAAAACAGTATATTAATTCAAATTCAAATTCCCACTGCAAATAAACCCGAATCATTCTGCAAAACCCCAGATTACTTAATCCTTTTATAAAATACAAACTAATGATAACAGGAAATAATTATTTTAGGTCTGAGAATAAGGAATGAAAACTGAATATATTGAATGAAAATTGGAGAAAACTGAGTGAAAGTCTGAATATACTGAATAAAATTCAGAGAATTTTGAATCATAGCCTGAATATATTGAATGAAATTTGAAGAATATTGAATCAAAGTCTGAATATACTGAATAAAACCATAGTATATTGAATGACAGTGGAGGCATGTAGTGCTTGTGCCCGAGGAAAGCTTTTTTTTTTTTTTTTTTTTNTTTTTTTTTTTTTTTTTTTAATTTAGAAACAATGATTATTTAACATTGTGAGAGCTCATTGCTATCAATTTTTTTTCCACAGGGGACAGACTTGGCTGAAGTGACTCAAGCAGTTGTATAAATGGGTAAATCATTTAAGTTTCACTGTCATCATCCATCGGATTTTTTGTTGCGCACTGAGCCTAAATAGTGATGAGTGCTTGTATCTTGTTCACCATTCATTGTGGATTAAAAACAATAAAGTTAGAAAAAAATTATCTATGCCCATGGTAAATTTCCCAGTGTTTTAAACATGGTGCCTCTGTCTTCTATCTATCTTACATTTGTAATGTAGACACATTTAAGCCAATCAGTGCACCACTACATCATCTGATCCATCCCATAGTGGAAAAGGGCCATATGTAAATACAGCTCCACAACACAGGCTCCTGCCATGAAGATTCTACAGCAAACCAAGGAGCCCGTAGATGAGGTTGCCACTAATGCCACTAATATATATATACATATATATGTATATATATATATACATATATATATATCATCGCTGTCAGGCGGAAACCTTGTATCTTCAAAACCGTTACTTTTCAGGAAATGAAAAAAAACCCTGTGTTTTTAAAATACTTGAACACTGCGTCGTCATAGTTGGTATTGTGTCTTTATATGTGGTGACATACTTGCATGTATCATTAAATTATTAATATTGTACCAAAATCAAGCTTAAATGAAGTTACGGGGTTTTTGACCAGCGAATGTAGAGATACGTGTTTTGTCTGTCATTGATTAAAACGGCTGCACCTGAGGCAGTAAGTGTCGCGTCACGTTATCAATTTACAGGTTACAAAGTTTATTGTAGCTATTTGTGTCCTCAGTTTTTCCTGCTGTTGAATACATTTGGCCAAAATCTTGTTATAAAAAGATTAAGTTTAATGTTTTAATGATTAAGTTTAATGTTTTAGATTGTCATAAAAGCTGTGGAAGTCTTTCAGTATTACCTCCTTGAGGTCTTGGAGGTGTTTATTTCATTTCCTTGGCCTTCTGGCTCTCTGTGTAGAGTGGTGTGATGTGACTGCAGGCGTGTCTGAGGTGGTGTGACAGAGCTGGTGTTTGTCCAGTCCAGTTATCCGAGTGCTGGATCTTTAAGTCCATCATCCCATTAATGTTGTACCTAATAACATATAAAAAGAAAAAGTTGACAGAGTTTGAACCTTACCATTGCACACATTTCCTCCAGGGACACAGACATTGCTACTGTAAAAAAAAAAAAAAAAAACNAAAAAAAAAAAAAAAAAACCCTGGCCAACAGGTTACAGTAGCATCATGTTCTGGCAAGAGGTTGGTTATCTAGCTAACGAGACGACACATCTGTAACAGATGTATACACTGATATTACATAACATTACATCTGCTGATAACAGTATTAAATAGGCATAACATTAGTCTGTTGCTTGTCATATAGCTTGCTATCTAGACTCCGCAGCAAACTAGCTGCTATACTTCATTTATCATTGCCGTTTCAATAATGGAGTTTTATCTGAGTTTATCTGAGTAGATACACTGCATAGTTTTAACTAAGTTTGCAAAAGGGCTAATTTGAAAACATTTTATTGAGCTATTTACCTCAGATGAAGTCAGATGAAATCACCTCGTCACTGTTTTCCGCGGCTGTGTGCAGCAGCGGAAGTTTCTTCAAAATAGAGGCGGGGTNCCTCGTCACTGTTTTCCGCGGCTGTGTGCAGCAGCGGAAGTTTCTTCAAAATAGAGGCGGGGTGCAACTATGAGGTCTTGACGACAGGTTTGAGCATTTGTAAAAACCCAGACACACGTAAAGGGTGACCCAATAGAATAGATTTATATATATATATATATGTGTGTGTGTGTGTGTGTGTGTGTGTGTAACCGAGTATTTAAGGTTCGTTTAATAACTGATCAGATAGGATATGAGCGCTCGAACAGCAACGACGGAGACACGTCAGCCATGCGGTACCTTTTATTCAACCACAGTGTTCCTTCACTGTCTCAACACTTCCTGAATAACTCCGCCCTACGGCAACTCCAGAAGGACATTCCTCTTATAACACAAAATGCACAGCATATAGAAAGAACGTTATATATATATGTGTGTGTGTGTGTGTATATATATGTATATATATATATATACATATATATACAGGTGCATCTCAAAAAATTAGAATATCATGGAAAAGTTCAACATATTTTGTCAGTTATTTCAGAAAGTGAAAACTGTGTATATATTAGACTCATTACATGTAAACTACAATGTCTCAAGCATAGTATTTCTTGATTTTAATTTTGATAATTATGGCCTACAGCTCAAAAAATAGAAAAAACGTATCTCAAAATATTAGAATATGTTATGTCAAGTTTGAGTAAATCACTATTTATGCAGTATAAATACCATGAATCTCTCGGTCAGGTTCAGTACACACTACTGCAATCATGGGGAAGACTGATGACTTGACAGTTGTCCAGAAGACACTCATTGACACCCTCCACAAGGAGGGTAAGCCACAGAAGATCATTGCTGAAAGGGCTGGCTGTTCACAGAGTGTTGTATCAAACCATATTCATGGAAAGTTGACTGGAAGGGCAAAGTGTGGTAGGAAAAGGTGCACAAGCAAGAGGGATGACCACAGCCTTGAGAAGATTGTCAAG
>VXCM01004221.1:59777-72609 GCA_014773175.1 Lucifuga dentata
TCATGGAAAGTTGACTGGAAGGGCAAAGTGTGGTAGGAAAAGGTGCACAAGCAAGAGGGATGACCACAGCCTTGAGAAGATTGTCAAGAAAGCCGATTCAAGAACTTGGGGGAGCTTCACAAGGAGTGGACTGAGGCTGGAGTCAGTGCATCAAGAGCCACCACAACACAGACGTGTCCAGGAAATGGGCTACAAGTGTCACATTCCTAGTGTCAAGCCACTCCTGAACCAGAGGCAACGTCAGAAGCACCTGGGCTAAGGAGAAGAAGAACTGGACCATTGCTCAGTGATCCAAAGTCCTCTTTTCAGATGAAAGTAAATTTTGCATTTCATTTGGAAATCAAGGTCCCAGAGTCTNCAAAGTCCTCTTTTCAGATGAAAGTAAATTTTGCATTTCATTTGGAAATCAAGGTCCCAGAGTCTGAAGGAAGAGTGGAGACGCACAGAATCCAAGTTGCTTGAAGTCCAGTGTGAAGTGTCCACAGTCAGTGATGATTTGGGGTGCCATGTCATCTGCTGGTGTTGGTCCACTGTGTTTTATCAAGTCCAAAGTCAACGCAGCCGTCTACCAGGAGACTGTAGAGCACTTCATGCTTCCATCTGCTGATAAGCTTTATGGAGATGCTGATTTCCTTTTCCAAAAGGACTTGGCACCTGTCCACAGTGCCAAAACTACTCGGAACTGGTTTGCTGACCATGGTATTACTGTGCTTGATTGGCCGGCCAACTCGCCTGGCCTGAACCCTATAGAGGATCTATGGGGTATTGTCAAGAGGAAGATGAGAGATGCCAGACCCCGCAATACAGATGAGCTGAAGGCCGCTATCAAAGCAACCTGGGCTTCCATAACACCTCAGCAGTGCCACAGGCTGATCGCCTCCATGCCATGTTGCATTGATGCAGTAATGTGTGCAAAAGGAGGCCCGACCAAGTATTGAGTGCATAAATGAACATACTTTTCAGAAGTTCAACTTTTCTGTATTATAAATCCTTTTTTTGACTGATCTTATGAAATATTCTATTATTTTGAGATACTGGATTTTTGATTTTCATGAGCTGTGAGCCATAATTATCAGAATTAAAACAAAAAAAGGCTTGAAATATTTCAGTTTATGTGTACTAAATCTAAAATATATGAAAGTTTCACTATTTGAATTAAATTACAGGAAAAAATGAACTTTTCCATGATATTCTCATTTTTTGAGATGCACCTGTATATATATATATATATATATATATGAACTAACATTTATTCTTCAAATTCACTCTGATACAAATTTGTTCTTTGGCCCTGCCCCTGAAAACAAAAACAAAACAAAAAAAATCTGCTATTAAGGGTGGTGTTTAAAAACTAAACACTAACAAAAGAGAGGTGGCATAGCACTGACTTTAAAATCTAGTGACTGGGGTTGGGCAGGGAGGAAACAGGAGCAATCATGTGGGCATTTTTAGACATCTGTGTGTTCTTGTGCTTGTATTTCATGTTGCTGTCATATTATTTATCGTCTGTTGTGTCTTCCCGGTTTTCCTCCTCTTGTCAGTTACAAGGACAATTTCATCTAAATGGGATGCACAAGACTGGAGATGTTGTTCTTGGGGGGCTTTTTAAATTCAATTTCTTTGCTGTTTATTCTGAGTTGTCATTTACCTCAAAGCCAGAAGAGCCAACTTGTCACAGGTGAGTCTGACAGAGATGTAACAGCAGAGTCTGGGGAAGATGAATGTAACTTTTGTAATCTATTCATGCTACTCAGGAATTACTCTGAAACAATACCATGCTACTTTTTTCATTGGTATTTTGAATATGTGACTTTGACTACACTCACAGCAGTCAATTTTTCTTTCTTTTTTTTTTTTTTTTTTNTTTTTTTTTTTTTTTTTGAATAAATACAAACATTATTTCTTCATTTAAAATAAAATTTACATTTTCTAGTTTAAAGAGGTCCTTTTTGTTTTAGTTTTGACATTCTAGGATTTAGGCGTGCTTACACCATGGCATTTGCTATTGATGAGATCAACAGGAACTCCAACATGCTGCCTAATGTGACTCTGGGATACAGTCTTTATGATAACTGTGCCAAATTAGCAGTTGGTTTCCGTGCGGGACTGTCATTAATCACTGGTCAAGAGCAGCAGTTTACACTGGATGAAACCTGCATTGGAAACCCTCCAGTCCTGGGGATTGTGGGTGATTCTATGTCTTCAAGTTCTATAGCCATCTCCAGTGTGCTAGGTTTGTACAGAGTACCTATGGTAAGTTTGCCACCTTAACAAGAAACAACATGAAACATCAGTCTTGATGAAACAGCATGGAATATATTTTTTTTCAATTATGCAGCCATATTTTAGGTTGAGAAGTCTATGTCATTTACAGGTGAGTTATTTGGCCACGTGTTCCTGTCTGAGTGACCGGAAATGGTTTCCATCCTTCTTTAGAACAATTCCAAGTGATGCGTTCCAGGTAATTGTCTGAAATGAATAACAACAAGGGAAGCTAATGGATGCAGAATATGTGAATTTTAATTTGCTCAATAAGGGCACACTGCAAGCAATTGGAGGCGAAGAGAACAAACACATTCACATATTCTGTATTCATCACCTTTTCATTATCTTCAGTTTGTTTTTTGCTGACAGTCAAACATTATTCAGGAACTAACCCTTCCAGGAAATTTAAATGAATGATTAAAAAAAAAAAAAAAAAAANAAAAAAAAAAAAAAAAAGATCTTTGTGTACCTAGATCTATACTCTGTGTACTAATCCCTGCACTGTCTCTTCCATAAGGTGCGTGCTATGATTCAGATTCTGAAATACTTTGGCTGGACTTGGGCAGGCTTGCTGGTCAGTGATAATGACTATGGACTCCATGTTGCACGATCCTTCCAGTCTGACCTGGTTCAGTCTGGTGCAGGTTGTCTGGCCTATTTAGAGGTTTTGCCCAAGGAAACTGACCAAAGTGATTTCACTAGGATTGTGAATGTGATGAGGATATCCACAACTCGTGTGGTCATTGTGTTTGCATATGAAAGCCACATGATTCAACTCATGAAAGAGGTTGGGGTTAAACTGTAGCTTAATTAAGGATCCACGAGTTTAAAGAATTTAAATTGTATAAATAAATGTATTGATGATATTTAATTTAGAAATGTAGTCATGATTATAAGCTATTTCTCATTGGTTTCAAAAACCGCATTCACAACAAAAAAGTTGATAATTGAAATAATAATAATGAAGTTTTCAGTATGTGCATAGAGTGAAATTATAGAACAAAACAAATTATTCCAGACTCATCTGTCAAGGTGATATGCATCATTTGTGTGTGTATTAGTAAAACAAAATGATAAACTGCAAAACTGTGCATAATTAAGAAAAGTATACACTACATGTGTAATACTGAGGTTTTAGTTTATGTAACTGGTACAATACAATCCACAGGTGGTAAAGCAGAATGTGACAGGCCTGCAGTGGATGGCAAGTGAAGCCTGGACAGCATCNATCCACAGGTGGTAAAGCAGAATGTGACAGGCCTGCAGTGGATGGCAAGTGAAGCCTGGACAGCATCTGTTGCCCTCCAGGCACCCCACCTCATGCCATACCTGGGTGGCACACTGGGCATTTCCATACGTCGAGGAGAAATACCAGGACTCAGGGACTTCCTGTTAAGAATACGTCCTGACAGTGACAATGGCAGTCCTGGGAATAACGTAGTGAGAGTTTAACCTTACAGTCAGATCTGAAATGGCAAGAAATTGAAATGATTTTTGTTAACAATAAGGTTTTTCTTTATTACAGGTAAAGCAGTTTTGGGAACACACATTTCAGTGTAGCTTTGCACCACATACAACAGGTTGGGTGGATGCCANAAGCAGTTTTGGGAACACACATTTCAGTGTAGCTTTGCACCACATACAACAGGTTGGGTGGATGCCAATGGAACACTATGCACTGGAAAGGAAGACCTAAGAAATGTGGAAACAGCCTTCTTGGATGTGTCAGACCTCAGATCAGAGTATAATGTGTACAAAGCTGTGTATGCGCTGGCATATGCTCTTCATGACATGCTGCGNTCAGATCAGAGTATAATGTGTACAAAGCTGTGTATGCGCTGGCATATGCTCTTCATGACATGCTGCGTTGTGTGCCAGGCAGAGGGCCTTTCAGTGGGAACAGCTGTGCTAATTTACAAAGACTGGAGCCATGGCAGGTGTGATATCAATTTACACTGAATCTTTTTTTTTTTTTTTTTTNTTTTTTTTTTTTTTTAACCTTCAACCTGCTTCTTTTACCTAATGTCACCTACCATGAGGTGCCAAGTTTGCCCTCACAGACAATGGGCAAAACAAAATACAGTACGATTTATGTGTGGTATCAGTATCTTAGTGAAACCTGAAAATGTTCTTGTATTTTTTTTTTTTTTAAAGGGACTAAACAACATACAGGCAGGCCCCGACTTACAAACGTCTGACTTACAACAACCTGTACTGACGAACTGACCGCCATAAAGCCTATTAAATTAAAAATTCGAGTTACATACAATGATTTGTAATAATGNACTGACCGCCATAAAGCCTATTAAATTAAAAATTCGAGTTACATACAATGATTTGTAATAATGAACTGCACTACTTTACGACACACGTCAAAACATTGCGGATCGTCAAGGGTGTGCCGCTGCATAATTATTATTATTACTGCACTGTGCTGTATTATTATGTTTACAATGTTTTAGGATATCTGGAAGTTTCTTCAATGTTTCTTATGCATAGAAAAGTAAAATATATAGGCTAGATACGCACCTAAGTAAAATATATACGCTAGATGCGCACCTTACGCAACTGTTCCGACTTACATACAAATCCGATTTATGAAGAGCTGTGGGAGCGGAACTCGTTCGTAACCCGGGGACTGCCTGTAATTGCACTAGTATCATAAATTAAATTTAGCACAACCATGTGCAGACTGTGCTATCTGGATACTCCATCTATCCCATCATTTATCTTTTTTTAAATTTTATTTTATTTTATTTTTATTTTTTTTAAATTGTTTGTTAAAAATTTTAGCTTGTACATTACTTGGAAAAGGTCAACTTCACCACATCTTTTGGTGATCAAGTGTCATTTGATGAGAATGGTGATGCCTTACCAATATATGATGTCATAAACTGGGTGTGGCTGCCTGATGGAAAAACAAAGATTCAGAATGTGGGTGTGGTTAAGGAGTTGGATCCTGAAGGTGAGGAGCTCACATTGGAGGAAAACAAAATCTTCTGGAACTTTGAATCCAAACAGGTAATACTGCCTCTTCAGTTACATTTGTATTGTGCCATGTATTGCAATTCAAATGTTGTAGACTAGCAGTGACAACTCTTATGTCCTTGTAGCCACCTCGGTCAGTGTGCAGTGAGAGCTGTCCTCCAGGTACCCGCATGGCCAGAAAGAAGGGGGAGCCTGTGTGCTGTTTTGACTGCATCCCTTGTTCTGAGGGAAAGATCAGCAATGAGACTGGTTGGTGTTCTATCTATATTTCATAAAATTGGAGTTTTCCTTTTTACATATGATATAATATTTCAACATATGATATGATATAGTATCTCAACAATTCTCTGTTTTTGTTAAGATGCCATGGAGTGCACCAGTTGTCCAGAGGACTTTTGGTCCAACCTTCAGCGGGATGATTGTGTCCCTAAGAGAACAGAGTTCCTCTCCTACCATGAGCCCTTGGGTATCTGCTTGGCCACAGCCTCATTGCTGGGCACATGTATTTGTACTTTTGTCCTAGGAATCTTCATTTGTCATCGCAGCACACCCATGGTGCGTGCCAACAACGCAGAACTGAGTTTCCTGCTCTTGTTGTCACTCAAACTGTGCTTCCTGTGCTCACTGCTATTCATCGGCCGTCCTCAGCTATGGACATGCCAGGTGAGACATGCAGCATTTGGGATCAGCTTTGTGCTTTGTGTCTCATGTATCCTGGTGAAAACCATGGTGGTGCTTGCTGTGTTCAAGGCCTCCAAGCCAGGAGGTGGAGCCACTCTGAAGTGGTTTGGTGCTGCCCAACAGAGAGGGACTATTCTGGTTCTTACTTCCATCCAGGCAGCAATCTGCACTGCTTGGCTTGTCTCTTCCTCCCCGGCTCCTCATAAAAACATGAACTATTACAACGACAAAATAGTCTATGAGTGTGTAGTCGGGTCCACAGTTGGGTTTGCAGTGTTATTGGGTTATATTGGCTTATTGGCTTTCCTTAGCTTTTTGATGGCATTTCTAGCAAGAAATCTTCCAGACAACTTCAATGAGGCCAAGTTCATCACTTTCAGCATGCTGATCTTCTGTGCTGTGTGGGTGGCCTTTGTTCCTGCTTATGTCAACTCCCCAGGAAAATATGCAGATGCAGTGGAAGTTTTTGCTATCCTGGCATCAAGTTTTGGCCTTTTGATGGCACTGTTTGGACCCAAGTGTTTTATAATCTTGCTGCGACCTGAGAGAAACACAAAGAAAGCAATCATGGGTTGCAGTGCCACTAAGACATAAAAGTGGCACTTAAGTGTCTGATTCAGTCTATGTTTTGCATTCACTCAGAATTGGCCTGCTCATAAATAACTCATACAAAATGTCTTGTAAATTAATAAACTTTATTTACATGAAGGAACATATAAATTGCAAGCTATAAATAATTGTTAATGAAAACATTTCCCTTTTAATTCTGTTTATACCTAATCCTCTGCTCTTTCGAGACATGTCTTATCATTTAAGAGAACAAACACGTATTAATAATTTTAATGACATGGGTTTGGTTTTCTGTATCTTAAGTTGTTGTTTGTAAATTGTGGCCACAAGATGCATATAGCATGGCAATGAGTTAGTCCTGTGTGAGAATGAGATACTTAAAATGTGACCATAAGACACTTAAAGCGTGGCTACAAGTTATTAATGTGTGGAAATTAGTTACCAGCATAAAAAGATCATAGGATACCTAGCCTCACCTTCAAATTGATTGCACATTTGTTCTGACCTTTATAATAACCGTTTTGAACAGCTAGAGTCTGTTGGAAGCATTTTTGTGCAAGAGTAATACACTTTGTTTACCACAATCAACAAAAAGTGTCTCAGAAAAAGACATTATAGATAAATGTAAATATCTGTTGGGCAAAAGAGTATGTTAATTTTCGAAAATGACATGCAGCATTTCAGATCTATACAGACATATAAACAGCCTATTTATTTTAAATGTATTAAATGTTATTCAATATTCACATTGATGAAACATTTCTATCTCAGTAGGAGAGGTCTCCTCCAGGATAACAATGCCCCCATTTCTTTGCACAAGTCTTCATTGAATCATTTGTTGAGTATGAAAATGATAAACCATATGCTATGGCCTTAGCAGTTACCAGATCTCAACCCAGTTGAACTCTTCAGATTCTGGGCAAACATGTTAGATGGTGCTCTCCACCACCATCATCAAAACACCAAATGAGAGATTATATTTTCAAAGAATTATGGTGTAACTCCAAGTTCCAGAGACTCATACAGTCTATGCCAAAGTGTATTAAAAGCTGTTGTAGCAACCCATGGTGGCCAAACACTAAGGTAATATGTAGGTTTTCCTTTCATTTGTTACCGATCTATAAACATGTCACAGGACACAGTTAACCATCCTGATACCTGAGGGACTTACTTACAAGAGGGTAAAATGTGTTTACAGATAAATTTATATATACGCTATCAATTTCAACTTTATAAAAACTACACCAAATGTATGAAGTTGACTTCATGTGACATTAAATAAGTAAGAAAATAAAGAGCAACATAACTCACATTTCAGTCTTGCCACTGTGGTCTTATTTTAGTTGATGGCACAAACATCAATGGTATTCATACATTAAAATACATTAGATGAAAAAGCTGCTTAGCTGTAGTGAGAGGCTACCTACATAATCTTGACATACAAAATGATTTTTTTCCCACAATTTTTATTCAAACAATACATAATAGCAATATACAACTGCCCCTACACCTCCCCACCTCCCTCCTGCACCTAATCCACTCCCTCACAGCCCAAAAGACCCAATATAGAATACAAACACAAATACTCAAATAATTAAATAGGAATAAGAAAGGAAAAATGAACAAATAAGGAATAAAAAAGATTAATAAGTAAATTAATTAATTAATAAAGATCAGTATTTCATCTCCATAGATTGTCACAATCTCACAATACCGAGCATGAAGTAAATTATGCATAAGAATTCATGTTGACACTAGAAATTTAGTAGTAAATAAAAAAGGAAAACAGTTAACTTTGCACATCACCTTTATTAATGTTCTCAAGATAAACAAGGAAAGGAGACCAAAAGACCTGAAAATAATGACCACAATTCTTCCTCTCTAAAGTCAACTTTTCCAGAGGTAAAAGTTGTGACAACTGCTCAAGGAATAACTTAAATGTTGAAGATTTTTTCTTTCTTTTTTTCCTTCCAATAACAAAATGAATTTGATATATCATAGGCCCTGCCCCTGAGTGTGCTGCTGCCATTGTGGGTGGTTGCAAGATTAAACAATAATGCAAGTCATCAAAAGGGAGGTGACATAGCACTGTCTTTAAAATTTGTGACTGAGCTCAGAAAAGGAGTAAACAGGAGAATAATCATGTGGACATTTTTAGATAGCTGTATGGTTATGTATATGTATCTCATGTTGTTGTCTTATTACTGTTGCTCTGCTATGTCTCCCCCCTTTACCTCCTCTTGTCAGTTACACAGACAGTTTCACCTTAATGGGATGCACAAGCCTGGAGACGTGATTCTTGGTGGGTTGTTTAAAATTAACTTCTTTTCTGTTTTCCCTGAGCTGTCATTTACTTCAACGCCGGAAGAGCCTACCTGCCATAGGTGAGTCCGACAGCGATACAGAAAAAAAAAAAAAAAAAAAAAAAAGATACTGCACAAGGTTGATCTAGTATTATTCATGCTACAAGTGTTATAATCAGAAGAAAAGTTATTTTCTCATTCCTGAAACTATTACCATTGCAATGGTAACTATTACCATTGCAGTGTTCTGTGCGACAAAACTAGTTAGGTATAACATTTAAATGACTAACACATAATATTAGGAATATATTAAAATGCATGTTCAATAGTATGTAACAGTACTTTTGTGTTAGTTTTGATTTTCTAGGGTTCAGGCAGGCACAGACCATGGCTTTTGCTATTGATGAGATCAACAGGAACTCCAACCTGCTGCCTAACGTGACTCTGGGATACAGTCTTTATGATAACTGTGGNAACAGGAACTCCAACCTGCTGCCTAACGTGACTCTGGGATACAGTCTTTATGATAACTGTGGGAGACTAGCAGTTGGATTTCGTGGAGGGATGTCATTAGTGAGTGGACAAGAGAAACAGTTTACAGTGGATGAAACATGTAGTGGGAATCCTCCAGTCTTGGGGATTGTGGGTGACACTACTTCTACAAGTTCTATTGCCGTCTCCAGTGTGTTTGGTTTATATAAAGTGCCTATGGTAAGTTTGCTACCTTAACATCAAACAATTTTGGACTAATTAGATTAAAGTTATACAGAATACAGAACACAGAATATCAAATCTCTAAAAAATAAAAGTGCATGTAAAACTTTATGTACTATTTACTGCAAAAATATTAGTATACAAATTCTGTGTCATTTACAGGTGAGTTATTTTGCCACATGTTCCTGTCTAAGTGACCGGCAACGGTTTCCATCTTTCCTTAGAACAATCCCAAGTGATGCTTTCCAGGTAAAAATCTAAGACTAAAATGAAAAAGAAAAAACAACAAACAACAAAACATTATGTGAAAACAATTAAGGATTCTTTGGACAGGATATCAGCTCACACTGTTGTTAAAAGAAAGAAATTCCTTGTAGTGAATTAAACTGATTGACAAAAATTATCTTTTTGTATATCAAGAACCACATACATTAATAATTATTAATGGAGCCACATGATATCAGACAGGCAATGAGTAGACCAGGTGTAATATAAAACTTGTNATTATTAATGGAGCCACATGATATCAGACAGGCAATGAGTAGACCAGGTGTAATATAAAACTTGTAGAGATTTACAAGTAAAGGCATGACCAAGTTTTTGCACTAATCCCTTCATCATTTATCCCATTAGGTGCGTGCTATGATTCAGATTCTAAAACACTTCGGCTGGACTTGGGCAGGCCTGTTGANTCCCATTAGGTGCGTGCTATGATTCAGATTCTAAAACACTTCGGCTGGACTTGGGCAGGCCTGTTGATCAGCGATGATGACTACGGACTCCACGTTATGCGATCCTTTCAGTCTGAACTGATTCAGTCTGGTGCAGGTTGTCTGGCCTACTCAGAGGTTTTGCCCTTGAACAATGACCCAACAGAACTTAGGAGGATTGTGGATGTGATGAGGAAATCCACAGCTCGTGTGGTCATTGTGTTTTCACATGAGAGCCACAT
Source organism: Lucifuga dentata (assembly GCA_014773175.1). Lineage (NCBI taxonomy): Eukaryota > Metazoa > Chordata > Actinopteri > Ophidiiformes > Bythitidae > Lucifuga > Lucifuga dentata. Next base: position 70,251 of record VXCM01004221.1, read on the forward strand.
ATTTCACCTCATGAAACAGGTTTGGATTGAAATGCATCTTAATTCATCATTTTAAAGAAATAAAATAGTAAATGATATGTTAATTGAAAAAAACAAATCAGCATTTGGTTACAAAATGAGAAGTTTCTGTCAGTGGTCTCAGTGACCCATAGCAAGGAAATAATAAGTTAATATTTTAGACCTATCATTTATTAATATTATAATACTGTGCATCAATGATTACCAAAAAAAAAAAAAAAAANAAAAAAAAAAAAAAAACAAAACAAAACACAACAACAACTAGAAAAAACAAACAAACACTGAAGTTTGAACTTGTATATAATGATGTTGTAAAACTGGTATAATACAATATACAATCCACAGGTGGTAAAGCAGAATGTGACAGGCCTGCAGTGGATGGCAAGTGAAGCCTGGACAGCATCTGCTGTGCTCCAGGTACCCCACCTCATGCCATACCTGGGTGGCACACTAGGAATTGCCATACGTCGAGGAGAAATACCAGGACTCAGGGACTTCCTGTTAAATATACATCCTGACAGTGAGCACAATGGCAGCACTGGAAATAACTTAGTAAGAGTTTAACCTTACAAACTGAGCTTAACCTGCATGAAATGAAATTATTTAGCATTTTTTTAAAAAAATCACTGTAACCTTTTAATATATTACAGGTAAAACAGTTTTGGGAACACACATTTCAGTGTATTTTTACACCACCTCCTGCAGGGTTGGTAAATGCTGGGGGAGTACAATGCACTGGAAAGGAAGACCTTGGAAATGTTGAAACAGGCTTCTTGGATGTGTCAAACCTCAGACCAGAGTACAATGTGTACAAAGCTGTGTATGCGCTGGCATATGCTCTTCATGACATGCTACAGTGCGTGCCAGGAAGAGGGCCTTTTACTGGGAACAGCTGTGCTGATTTGCAAAGGTTGGAGCCATGGCAGGTGTGATATCATTTTACATACATTTTTTCCAAATTTCTCGCAGTACACCATGATGCACCTATGTTTTCCATCACAGAATATGAGAAAAATAAAATGAAGTATATGATTGAAGTATCACATCAGTGTTCTATATAATCCCAATGCAACCAGAAAATTTGGTTTTGATTTTTTATATAGTAGCAATTAAACAGTTAAATAACTACAAGGGAGGTATTGTGACAAATGAAATTCCCACTTAATAAATCCAAATCAAGCTACCTAATCAAATTTCATTAGCTAATAAACATTTGATTGAGCAAATTCATAAAGTTCAAAAGTACGTGTTGCATGTATTTAGTTGGATCAATATGAAAAATGAACAGCACACCAATGTACTACACAATCTGAAAAGTCCATCCGTCACACCGTCAATCTTTGTTTTTATTGACAAAATTATTTGTTCAATTTTGTAGCTCTTATATTACTTGGAAAAGGTCAATTTTATCACATCTTTTGGTGATCAAGTGTCATTTGATGAGAATGGTGATGCCTTACCAATATATGATGTAATTTCCTGGCTGTGGCTCCCTGATGGAAGAACAAAGGTTCAGAATGTGGGTGTGGTTAAGGAGTTTGCCTCTTCAGGTGAGGCGCTCACACTGGATGAAAACAAAATTTTTTGGAACTTTGAATCCAAACAGGTGACTGCTGTCTATTCAGTTACATTAAATTTTGTCCCATGGATAACTCACAATAGTAAATGATGTAGTATAGCAGTGACAACTCTTACTGTCCTTGTAGCCACCTCGGTCAGTCTGCAGTGAGAGTTGCCCTCCAGGTACCCGCATGGCCAGAAAGAAGGGGGAGCCTGTGTGCTGTTTTGACTGCATCCCTTGTTNAGGTACCCGCATGGCCAGAAAGAAGGGGGAGCCTGTGTGCTGTTTTGACTGCATCCCTTGTTCTGAAGGAAAGATCAGCAATGAGACTGGTTAATGTTATGTCAATATTTTTTTTAAATATTGCAATTTTCTATAAAATATAGAATAAATATATAGATCAACACCTTTTTGTTTATGTTAGATTGCATGGAGTGCACCAGTTGTCCAGAGGACTTTTGGCCCAATGCCCAGCGGGATGATTGTATCCCTAAGAGAACAGAGTTCCTCTCCTACCATGAGCCCTTGGGTATCTGTTTGACCACAGCCTCATTGCTGGGCACATGCATCTGCACTTTTGTCCTAGGAATCTTCATTTATCATCGCAGCACACCCATGGTGCGTGCCAACAACTCAGAACTGAGTTTCCTGCTCTTGTTGTCACTCAAACTGTGCTTCCTGTGCTCACTGTTGTTCATCGGCCATCCTCAACTGTGGACATGCCAGGTGAGACATGCAGCATTTGGGATCAGCTTTGTGCTTTGTGTCTCATGTATCCTG
>VXCM01004222.1:0-18936 GCA_014773175.1 Lucifuga dentata
AAACGATCAAACAGTAAACTACAACTTCCTTGTATTAACGTGCAAGAAAGGAGGAAAAAGAGAGAAAAGAGAAGGAAAAGGCCTAAAAAAAAAAAGCCCGGAAAAAAGCTCAGACCCAGCTCCAGAGAGAGAGAGAGAGAGATGAAGCAGATGTTTCTATTCCATTAAGAAAGTAATGAGCAGAGTTGGAAGTAGCCTCAGCACGTGCGCACACACACACACACACACACACACACACACACACACACAGCAGGGGATATGCTGGAGGGTCCAGTTCTACAGAGCGAAGAGGCAGCAACACCTGGCTACCTCTCTGTACAACATCACAAATTATCTCCCCCTCTCCTCCTCTCCTTGCATTGTTCCTCTTCTCCCCTCTCTTCCTTTCCCCTCCCTTCTGTTCTTTCCATCTTTCCATTTTTCCTTTTCTCTTCTCTTGAACTTTCCATTTCTTCTGTTTCCCCCACATTTTCTTTGGTTTGATCCCTCCCATTCTCACTTCTTTCCCCTCTCTCTCTCTATAATTCTGCTGTTCCAGCTCAAACACGGTACATATGCTGATTTGTCTCACCTATTGTGTGTGTGTGTGTGTGTGTGCGCCACCACTGTATAAACTGAGAGCCATTTTGTGTTTTATGCCTCCACAACACTGAATTAATGTGCACATCTGTTTTGTGTGTGTGTGTGTGTGTGTGTGAGAGAGAGAGAGAGAGAAAGAGAAAACAAGAGTTTTGGAGGTAAGAGTGTGTGAAATATAATTTTGCAAGGTGGTCCACAGTCTTTACAATTTATGTATTTCAGGTGCAGCCTTGGGTAGAAGCCTCCCAGATGACAGACAGTATCCCATTCAACCAAATAATCCCATTTCTCTCTCTCTCTCTCTCCCTCTCTCTCTCTCTCTCTCCCTCTCTCTCACACACACACACACACACAGGATGCCGCAGGGGGCATCTAAATCCTTCAGAAATGGACTGAGCCACAAAATAGATTCTACCCAGCCAGGAGGTAATGCATATAAAATGAACAAAGACACACACACACACACTTCCATTTCTGTTTACAGAGAATGTCATCGTATTTATGCTTACATCATCCATATGCAGATAAGGTAGAACAGGAGCTGGAATGGGAAGGAAATTCCGATCTGTGTATTTCAGTAGTTGCATTGGCGGATATCCGATATGTATCCGATTTATCTCCACATGTTGAAGTGGCCCAAATCGGATCTGAGCGTATACGATTTCATGTGACTTTTTGCCATTTACATCTTCAGGAAACGTATCCGATACGTGTCGCATGTGCGCAAAAAATCAGAATCAGGTCGCGTGTGCATGGTAGTGTAAATCCAGCCTAAAGGGCCTTCCACACTGGGAGGTGTATGTGTGTTTGGGGGGTCAACACGATTACAGGCAGTCCCCGACTTATGAACGACCGACTTACAAACAATCCATACTTACGAACCGACCGCCATAAAGCCTATTAAATTAAAAATTCGAGTTACATACAATATTTTGTAATAACAAACAGCGCACTACTTTGCGACGCACATCAAAACATTGTGCATCATCAGCGGTCCAGCAGTATTATTATGTTTAAGATGTTTTAGTACATCTGGAAGTGTTTCTTATGCATAGAAACGTAAAATATATATGCTAGATATGCACCTTATGTAACTGTTTCAACTTATATACAAATCTGACTTAAAGTCAGCTGTAGGAACAGACTCGTTAGTAACCTGGGCGACTGCTGCAGGGATAACAGCACACACTTTCACTTTAGGAGAGAGGAGGGGTTATTTGCAGGAATTCTTACTCTTCTCTGTATTTTCTTGTGATCCTCACTTGATTAGAAAAGAGAATATAAATGGGAATAGCTGCACATAGTTTCACTTTCAATTCTCTCCTCTGAGTGCAGACACGGCGAAGCGTGAAGAGCGCCTGCTGGAGTGCCAGCGTCAGAAAGTCATACATTTTTTACACCACTTTCCGACTTTCTGACAAGTGTTTCGGAGGAAGGGTACTGCGGCCTTAATTTGCCAGTTGCCTATGGGTGTGAGTGTGAATGAGTGTGTGCGTGTGTCAGCTCTGTGAGACCTGTCCAGCTTGTACCTTGCCTCTCACCCATTGAATGCTGGGATAGGTTCTAGTCCTGTGACCCTGCACAGGATAAGCGAGCAGAGACGATGGTTCAAAAACGAAAATAGAGCCAAAACAGACCAACAAAACCGCTCACATATTGTTTGTTCTAAATCTGTATTTGTGTCCTTGTGCACATTCGCGACTGCGTATATAAATATTCTTTCAGAACTTTCCAGGATTAATTCCAGTGAAAGTTGTTCCCTTCATCACCGCGGCACAGACTCTAATTCTTCTTAATTATTCCAGAGGACATCGCCTCAGTTCAAACAACTTTTAATATATTTATCATGAAAGTAAATAACTCTGAAAAGTGTTTAGAAATAAATAATCAGAGGCAAAACTCTGCCTTCATTTTTACTACTTAGAACACTTGGAAAAATTATCCTAAGTTAGACTTCAAATGTTGCAAATGTAGTTACAGCTGTACAGTCAATTCAAATTCCTTGTATCCTTACTGTTCTTTATCCTAAATTTACGTAATACGCACTGTGTTTTGGTGTTATTTCTTAACATTATCGTTATTATTTTGCCTTAAAGCTTGTCAAAATGTACCTGTTTTTTCAGCAACTTGCCTGGAGGCAAGTGTGTGTAAATGTGAAGATGCTTAAATCTAAAACAACCTCTCATTTAGGATCAGTTTTCTAAATTATGAAACGATGTTTCTTATGATACAACATTCGCTCATGGATTTTCTAATCTAAAAGATCCAGATGTGATTACAGCAACTCACTCACAGGAAAAACATATCAACACGCTTAGTTTCTCTTCCATTTCCAGACCAAATTAATCCTCAAAATAAGTTTTTGGAGATGAGAATCAGAGAAAACAGCCTGAATTTACCTGCATGGAAAACCAAATGAGCTGCATGATCGCTAAAAGGGGAAAACACTCTGATTAGACTGGATCCACTTGGGGGGGGGGGNGGGGGGGGGGGGTTACAGTTCAAGAAGAGTTGCTTATTGATTTGATTTATGTTTCCTTTATTATTTAGACCAACACTGAACACACATCCAAACATTATAACCAGATTATAAACCAGATGGTAAATACAGATAACAGGAGTAATATTCTATTGGGTTGCTGTTATTTGTCTTTTTACGCATTTGATCAAGCTCATGTTTTATAATGGTTTTGTGCGGCTTGATTTATCAGATCGGCTGTTGTAGATCTGTCCAATCACAAGCAGAATTCCAGGGATGGGGCGTGTCTGTCTGATTTTTAAAAAAAAAAAAAAAANTAAAAAAAAAAAAAAAAATGAAGGGGTGTAGCCGGTACAATGTCTATGTTTGTACAAATGAACCAAGAGGGAAATGAACCTGAGTCTGATTGAACAGAACCAAACTGTGTAGGTGGTGTGAAAACATGCTAACACTGCTGCTCTGTGACAGATCCACAATAAACTTAAAGGACCCACTGATACACAAAAATTATACTGTGCTACAAAGTTTTCTCTTTTTTTTTTGACAATAAGAAGTAAAGGTGAGAGAAAAAGAAGTAACAGTGTTTGATTTTAAATTAGTAGTGTGCAGAATGTGTAGAAATGATATTTTAAATGTTTAATTTAGTGTTTTTAACATGATTAAAGTTAATTAATATTTTGATGATTTCATATTGGCATGTTTGCACATTGTATTTTAGAGAAACAGAAAGAAAGTGAGATGGGTAGAGGGTAAATAGAGAAGGGAATGGAGAGACTAGAGAAGAAAAATGGAGGGGTGAAATGTGGAAAGTAAGGAGAGAGGATGATAGAGAGAGAAAAGGAAAAAGTGAGGATGAGTTTGATAGAAAAGTAGGAAGGATGACAACAGCTGATTTTTCAATTTCAGTGTTTCAACATGATCAGGCATGAATAAATTTAATTAAATTTACTTTAATTAAAAAGGGTTCATGAAGTGATATTCACATAGAATTAATCAGCACAACTCTATCTGTATCTATCTATATATCTCTACATCTCTCTATCTTTATATCTCATATTTTGAAATTGAGTTGATTTTACAGCAAATCATTTAATTTTCTTCCTAACAATTGAAGTAATGTTTAATCATCAACAACAACATAACACTTTTTCTACTACAGCTACTTCTGATAACAATTTCTACTATATCATTTCAACTAATACTTCTACTCATAATAATTATGTTTTTTTAGTACTACAGCTACAAAAAAATGACAACAGGAGTGATGATGAGTACTGCTAGAGTCTGTGAAGGTTCATCTGAGTCACCAAGGTGCTGAGATGTTTGGAAGGTTGAAGATGAGTCACTGGACTGTTGAAAATGTTTTGTCGCTTATATAAAAGGCTTCTTCAGTCCCAACGACGCTCTGCTCAACCATTTGTCTGCCTAGATGCTGGTCTAACATCGGTGCAGCAGCGTTTCACCACATCACCCACGCAGATGGTAAGGAGGGAGACATCAAGGCCAGGAAAGGTAAAATCTCTGCTTTTAAGATATTGACACAGTTTAACAGGTTGTGGTTGAGAACAGAGTATACCTGCCACAGCCTCACTGTGGAAAAACATCACATTGATGTGTGGGTTTGTCTGCCTTTTGGGAATTTGCCGCTGTCTGTTCCCACCACTGTTAGAATTGAAGGTTTCTGGATGAGTGGCGAAACATTTTCAAGCTATTTTCCAGTGACTCAACTTCTTCTTCTTCTAATATTACAGAACTGTGAGTACTTATAACAACGACTACAACTATCATAACATCAACACCAATGTCTTCTACTACTAAAGTACTTTGATGGAGTGTTGAGATAAAAACCTCACACACATCATGGAACCCAAAGGTGACTAGTTCCTCTTGCTGCACCGACGACTCCTAGTGGTCATCAGGGCATCCCACGGGGGGGGGGGGNGGGGGGGGGGGTAGGAGATAACATCCACATGCTAGACCTTCACAATGTAGGCTGGTGATGACATCACATGTACTACAGCATAACTTCTGTTGTTACTACAGCTTTTAGTAGCTTAATTCTAAAAACAGACAACTTTGTAAATATGACACTATGGCTTGTTCAGAAAATTTTGTTGTCTATTTATATATCCATTTGTGTGTGTGTGTGTGTGCACGTGCATGTGTGTAGGTCCAGACGGTGTTATTTTTCCTGCAGCTCTCCTCTGTGACGCCCCCTATGACTTATTTCATAGGTTCCATACTGAAGCAGGTGGACACACACCAGCAGACACACATGCGCACACGCACACACACACACACACACACAGGTGCATAGTCTAATTTAGTTGTTGTTGACAGCAGTGAGCAAGCTTCATTCCATTCAGTCCATCTGTCTACTCAGAGTAACAGACTATATTTATATCTGTGTGTGTGTGTGTTTGAGAGGTTGTGTACTTGAGCAGATAACAGGAGGACTGAAAAGGGGGCAGTGTGTGTGTGGAGAGAGACGTAGGGGTGTGTGTGTGTGGGTGGCTAGACTGCTGTGCGTTTTTCACCCTGCAGACATCTGAAATGAGCTACAGTAGATGCACACACACACACAGCCATTGTCTCTATTCATCAATTCATTTATGGAATATGTCCTAGCATACATTGCTTTTGTATGCAATATATACTGTGTGTATATATATATATGTGTGTGTGTGTGTGTGTGTGTGTGTGTGTGTGTGTGTATACACAGACAATCAGGAATCTTCACTTTTGCTAAACCTTGACCAGCAAGGCCATCAGACAAAGATAAAGGCATTATGGTTAGTGAGAGGCTATCAGAGTAAAGTCCAGACTCTCTCTCTTTTTCTCTCTCTCTCTACATATATATACATATATAATCTTGGTTTTTGAGGTTTGATTCAACCTTGAGAGGTTCATATCCATCTTCAAGGACCATACTGGTGGTTTTGCATGTTTAATCCCAAAAAAATATGACCCACATACACATTGCATTATTGACAACCATTTTCCAAAACAAAAAATCATCTTTTAGTTTTTCTCTTATTTTGTCAACCCCGAATCTTTCTAAATCAAATGTTCCGGTAATAAACCTATCTTAAAATTTAATGTTGCACTGTTAACACATCTGTCTGAATGTAGAAGGGATGTTATTTTTAATTTCTCAGTAAAAGCTGTCTTCTCCTGGGTCTATAATTCATGGTAGAGACATACATTTTCTTCTGTGCAGCTCCATGTTTGATCAGTTGAATAAAGTTACTTTGACAAAAAAAAAAAAAAAAANAAAAAAAAAAAAAAAATGTAATAGTCATATTTTGCTGTGATGGATTACCTACCCTAAGCAAGCACATTTTTAAATTGGGCTCAGACATGCAAAACCACAGGAATGGTCCTTTAAGATTGACTACTGTCAATAACAACAGGACAAATTGCTCTTTCGGCATTGTCTTCTTGTCTCTGAACGTTTTGATATTTGTTATTTTCAATGAAGCATTATTTATTCAGAACAGCATCTCATTTCTACAGACGATTCAATCTTGAGAGTTCATATCCATCTTAAGCGTTATTCACACAGCATTTCCCGGGAACCTCATATGATTCAGGAATGACCTCCTGCATCTGTGTTTCACGCAGATGCATTCGTACTGATAAACAAGTGTGTGCTTCACTTGAATTTACTGATCAGATCTCAAAGGTTGCCACCATATCCACTGCATACAGATGCTATAAATCTATAATATACTGTCTCCATAGACTGAGAAAGATGAAGGTGCCAAATAAAGAGATTCAAATGAGATCTTTTGAAAAGTCTTGAAAAAAACAAATGGAACCTAAAACAAAACCTTGTTGGTGGAGGTGACTACAGCTACTTGGACAAATGAGTGCAGTTGTGCTTGTTGTAGCAAAGCTTTAAATCAATCCATCCATCCATCCATCCTCATGCTTTACCTACAAAAACCACCAATCAATATCCCCAACCATGATGCTCAAACTAGGTTTCCTCAGGTCAGTTGAGGCCTGATATGAATTGTAAAACATCCTCCACAGATTTCACCAAGTGCTGCATGTTTGAATCATTACAGCTGCACACCTGGATCTGAACAAACACGAACAGAAACACACACACACTCTCAATGCATGTGCTGGGAGTAAGGACATTGAAAGGCACTAAAAAGCTAGTTAGCATTCTCGAGAGGGTTACTAGGGGTGTGTGTGCGTGCGCGCATGTGTGTATGTGTCTTCTCACTCTCCATGTCTGTCCATATATAAGCAGGAATCCTCTATAGAAATGAAGAGCAGATGAGAGAGACTCTGCTGTGCTGAAGAAGGCAAACACCCTCTTCTCCTTACTTCCCCTCCTCCTCCTCTTCTTTTTTCCTCCTTGTCTTGTCTTTTCACCCCTTCCTCCCCTTTAAATTTCCCCTTTCTCTCCATACTTCTTCTCTTTTTTCCTCATCCCTGAACTTTCATGTATTTTTCTGTTCCTCCTTTCACCTCTGTATAAGTATCCTTTCCTGTCTTGCCTTTGATTCTCAGAACCTTTAAGTTTGTCTAGTGTGTGTGTGTGTGTGTGTGTGTGAGAGAGAGAGAGAGAGAGACAGAGAAGGGGGGGAGGGGGGAGTGACAGATAGCAGCATCAGCATTCATCTCAGTACTTCTCCTTCTTTGATAGCCCATCGTGTCCTCTCTGCCGCCCAGCGGAAATGTGTGTGCACGCGCATGTGTGCACATGTGTGCAATGCGCCCCTCACTTTACATGGTGGGACATTAGTAGTCATCTGCCATCTTCCCTTCCTCTCCCTTTATACTTCTCTCTTTATTCATCTCTGTCACTATTTCTCTCATACATATGCAACATTTGTCCTTCTCTCTCTTTAATAAAGTATCTTTTACAAATTATTTATCAAGTAAAACCAAATTAGCTAAATTAAAGTTTAAAAAGTCAATTTTCTTCAGTTTTAGGAGCAATAAAAAGAAAGACGCTAAGAAGTAATGGCAAAAGAAAACATGGAAATAAATAATTTGTTTAATAAATAATTGCGTTATTAGCCAAAGGACTGTTCTGGCCGTTTCATATACCTTCAATCCAGTTTTATCATGAGAAATGTAACTCCCTTACAATAATTCACAACGGTTTATGACTATTCTTGTAGGTTAAAATCTTAATCACATCATAGTGCTTCCTAACTGTGACTACAGTCATCATCATCACCACCAGAAGAACTGTAAAAGAAAAAAATATACAGAAGATGATGAGCAACTTTACTGAAATACTTAATGTACTCTTTTTCAGTTCTATCATTCTTAAACTGAAATAACTACGGTTTTAGCAACAAACTTAAATGTCTTCATTATTGAAATGCATTCAGTATATTTCAAACATCACATAAACTTTAACAAACATCACCTAATCATATATGCAAATAAATATTCATCTACAGTGCATATAATATCTAAAATAGTGCATATAATCTTAAATCAATTTTATTTTAATGTTACACACAGCATGGCAGCGTGATCTTCCATCAACTCCCAACAAAGTAAATTGACATATAAATACATTTAACCTGTTAGCATTAGCAATGATTAGCATACCTCATGGCTACATACTGAAAGGAGTGAATAGGGTTTAATTTTGTTGCATCTCATAGTCGTCGTTACTCTTAACTTGGACAGACCAAACAAAGACACCTGAAATAAAATATGCGGTTAGCCTTAACCTCAGAGAGACGTCAATGTTCACACCACTACTTTTAAACTGAAAATTGAAAAATAATTCTGGCATGCATCGGTGAAACGACACCCCCGGAACCAAAAACCCAAAACTTTAGTTCCACCCTGAAACTGCGGTAGTAATAACTGGCAGGTNCCCCCGGAACCAAAAACCCAAAACTTTAGTTCCACCCTGAAACTGCGGTAGTAATAACTGGCAGGTATTCTGGCAGTTACAAGTAGTTTATTAATTACTAATATTTTAAATATATTTTAAAATATATTTGATTCTAATATTTGAGCTCAGACCGCAAACTCCAATTTTTAGACCAAAATATACCAAAGTATATTTTTGTAACATGAATAGAACTCTAAAACATTCTTGCTTTTCTAATTTTTTTTCTAATTTTCAATTCTAGAAAATACTCAAAATATAATGAAGTCTCAAAAATAGGGTATAAAAAATTCTACAAAAACTACTAAAACCACTACAGAAACAGTAAATGTGCCACATAAAATCAATACAGGCAGTCCCCGATTTACGAACGTCCAACTTACAAACAACCCGTACTTATGAACCGACCGCCATAAAGCCTATTAAATTAAAAAATTTGAGTTACATAAATGATTCGTAATAATGAACAGCGCACTACTTTACGATGCCTCTTCTGATGTGCAAGACATCAATAGGAGTGAGAGTAAGTGTTAACCTACATGTTTTTTTTAATATCCCCACACACACACATTATTATGTTTACGATGTTTTAGGATATCTGGAATTGTGTCTTTAATGTTTCTTATGCATAGAAAGGTAAAATATGTACTCTAGATATGCACCTTACATAACTGTTCCGACTTACGTACAAATTCAACTTACGAACAGCTGTGGGAACGGAACTCGTTCGTAACCCGGGAACTGCCTACATATTTAACCACTAAAACACTTGTGATTATTCCAGACTCCATACTGTTTATACAGTAAAGTTGTGAGATTCAGGTTAAATGTGTTTGTCTTCTCTTTCATTAGTTTAGCAGAAATGCATGTCGTCCTGAAAAAACAGACAAGGCTGTGATTTTAGATGGAAATAACAGTGTAAAGGGAAATTTATTTTCATTTCTGTCGTTCCCAGATTAACTCGCAGACTCCCCTGCGATGTTCTTCCGTTCACTCAGTCTGTCGATGCGTACTTCAAAGTCATGTTACCTCCTGCTGCTCTGGAAACCCCACCGAGTATAAACTATCAAACTTCTCACTTACAGACACTTTCATCCATCTGAAGGTGGGGTTGAGATAAACGATAGTGTGAATTGATCTCAGGAGGTTCTTACAGTAAAATATAGAAAAAGTAATAACACAAGGGAATTATTAAAGATGAAAGAGTATCATTTGTCACTTGCTGTGTTTCCAGTGAACAATGTGGAATTTTCATTGATGGAAGACACACTCAGAACTTTTACTTCAGATTTCCCAGTGGAGTTTTCCTGTAACCTTTTTCTTCACATTCTCACTAAGAGATATTATACAGTATATGTCATTATGTAGGTCTTTAAAAGCCTCTTTCAGACATGCACCTCATTCTGTTAATTGGCTGCAATTTAACACTTCAGCCTCACGTTTGAAAAGGCACCGGAGTCATTTTTTCATAAAAGTTGCAATGTTACTGGGTAGGATCGAGTAACATTCCTGTAACACTTCCTTCACGGAGTAAATGCAGTCACATTGCCAGAAAAACACAAGACGGCGGCACTCTGATTAGATGTTTTTGTGTATAGCGTGCAGACCAATCACACGAAACTAGGAAGTGACGCTTTAAATTCTCTTTTACGAATGATACAGTGACTGGAAAAATGGTTTCCAGTCATTAGAGGTAATTAGAGGTAGTCTCAAAAATTAGAGGTAATCTCACACTGCTGATGATGAGATAAGCAGAAGCTAAATGACACCACGAGAGATGCTGTTGTGTGAGAAGCTGACTCTCATTCTCCGTGTTGCTGTAAATAATCTTGTTTTGTGGATGACACATAGATGATTACTGCATATCCTTAAAGGTATTGGCATGTTTGAACAGAGCCTTTATGACACTTTGCTGTGAAGGAGACTAAAAGTAACAGATAGCTGATGCCAGAAATTTAACAGATTACAGGTCTGAAAGGGGCTTCAGGTCAAATAAGCATGTACAGTACATTTTCTGACATACAAGTTTGCAAAGATGATATCTTAAACATTTTAATAACCTCCTATGTGGTACTAGTAGTCTTGTCTTGCTTTATTTTCCTATTGCTAACTTTCACGCTCATTATCACCAACCTCACTGCGTGGAATTTCATCATTTCATCAGGCTTGTGTCCCTTTTATTCAGTAGGCATGTTCAATGTTTGAAGTAAAAACTAGTTTTACATCAGGAAATTTGAAATGCAGGATAAACTAGCAGCTGATGAGATGTGTGTTTTCAGAGAAAAATATCCTAAAATCGTAAAAGTAGGAGCTAAATCATCCTTATTAGCACAAGTTTAGATTGACTGATGAAGTTTAGATTTCTAGATCTCATTTCAGGCTTTCCTTGTCCATCTGTCTAATTTGTAGCCATTCATCCAGGCCAGATTCACTGCAGTTTAAGCAGCACAGAACTCATTTTCCTCACCAGCTTCCTTCAGTCATTCCTGGGGGATCATCTCATGTTCTTTAGCCCGGATAGAAGCGATAGTCCCTGCAGTGCGTCCTGGGTCAGCCCTTGGGTTTCATCCCAGCAGGGTCGAGCCCTGAACATCTCCAAAGGGAAGAATCCAGGGAGCATCCATACCAGCTGCTCAAAAGAAATCAGCTGGCTCCTCTTGATAAGAAGGAGGAGGAGCAGCTAGGCAGCATTGAGGTCCTTCTGGATCATCGCAGAGCATCGCTGAAGAGTGAATCTTGTATTTGTGATGTTCTTGCAGTCACTACGTAAATCTTCTGACCCATAATAGAGCAGCAACTGAGAGCTTTGCTTTATCTCTCAGCTGTCTCTTCGCTGCCACAGTCCAATAAAAACACACACTAGAAAACAGACGATGCAGCCATCAATAACATTTAAAACACCACTGGTGACGCATCCCCAGAGAGGACTGCATCCAAGTAAAACTACCTTATAATAACTATGCTTGAAGTACAAATAAAAGCACTTATGCACATATTTAGCAAACCATCTCAACAGAGAGCATGGCAGTCAAATGGTTGAGGCTATCATTTAGCTAATGCCATTTCATACACTACTTGTTGTGTAAATCAAAGTTTGCCGTGGAAATAGTGTATCGTGGTTTGCAGTCTCATGATATACAGTATAATATTTTATGATCGAGTAAATTGTGGAACATGTGGTTTTAAATTAAATGTGTCATAGATGAGCTGCAAGTTAAGGAGCTTCTTTCTTTCCTGCTATCTAATTTTGGAGACAACCTATCATCACAAGGCACATAAGTTATGTTGCATTTAGAAATATTGTACAGTATTTACAGGTTGTATGTATGTGAATGGCCAAAAGAAATCCTAACTACCAGTTTTTGACACGTTTTTGCTTATTCCTGTCAAAGACCATTTGAATGTGTAACTTCCAAACTGAGAAATGGGAGCTTCTCAGTGAGGAGCACAAGAAGTTTTCCAGTTTCTGGTGTGATCATTTCTAGCAGCCATAGAATCTGCATAATTTTAATTTTCTCTCATATATACGGAGAGAAAATATTTTGATGTACATGTATATCGTGGTAAAAGAAGTTGGACCTTTCTTACTGATGTTAGCATGCGAGAGTTGAGTGTGAATGTGGTGCTTTGATGTGTTCACACTGCACAGATGCTGTATTGTGACAGCAAGAGGTGGCGGCTGAGTCTCTGTTTGAAATCATTATTCCAATAGAGGAAAGAATGACAAGGGAGCACAGGAATGTTTTTTCCTCATCTGAATCTCCCACTGTAGCTTCAGACATACGGCTAATCATGAGGGAACATGGCTACGTGACAACAGAGAGCAAAAGCAGAACCAGGATCAGCAGACTGTCAGACTCTTTGAACTTTCTGAGAATGAAAGAGCTGAAACATGCACTGAAACTGATTTCAAAATATATATATAGCTTGCAGAATATAGCTGAATCTGAACTAAAAGCAAAGTACTCAGAGTGAAAAGTATGCTGGAATAAAACTAGCATTATGAGTACAACTCAAAACTTCAAAAAACTAAAACCTCTGTAGGCCTCAAAATATCCAAACTCTTCTGTCAGCTGGACTGAGGGAATTATCTGGAATATCAGATATTCATCTGCAAACAGCCAAATTTTACACTGAATATTGCAACATGATCATAAATTAATTATTGCCCAACAATGAATAGATACACAAAGCAATCTTATACAAAGCTGGCCGAGCGAAGCCTCTCCAGATCCTGCTGATCTTTACCGATTCTGTGTTTGGCCAACAATGATGATCTCATCAAAAAAAAAAAAAAAAAAAANAAAAAAAAAAAAAAAAAAAGACAAAACTATTTTGGCACCCCAGACATACAGTGCATCCCACTTTTGCAGCCTGTGCATGTGTGCATATAAAGCACTTTAATGTGATCTGGACTTGGCCTCTTTCATGCACAGATCTTCACGTGTTCCAAATGTCTGCTGCTACACATGTACATACGAGCAGGAAGTAGCGAGGGGAATGTCAGCTCTTTGAATGACTTTTGAGTGACTCAGTGAGCATCTGATCAATAACGAGTCAAAGATGAAGTGTTTTCAAGTTGTCTCCTTTACCTCATTTAGTGAAAGTAACTGCCATGAATGAAAACGTCTCTCGTCCAGCAGGAATCAGTTGTTTCTGCCAAAGAGCCTGTGAAAGAACTCAATGACTCATCATAAGCAAGAAGCTCAAAGTGGATTTTGGGGTGTTTGTGCCTTTATTGGATAGATCACAAAGAAAATAGGCAGGAAGCATGGGGAAAGATAGAAGAGGGTGGCATAGGACCAAGGTCTGTGGCCAAAATCAAGCTGGAGATATTGCAGTTACAGTAAGCTATTCATCTTAATCTACCAGTCTGTCAGGACTGGTCCCACTGTCCGTTTGAAAGGACATAAATACGCAAATATAGTCCAGTTATTTTTCATCAAATGTAGGCATAAGTTGAATATAATGAGGATTTGTACAGGAGGATTTGGTTGATTGCAGGACAGATGTGATTTACCAGTAGCAGCTAATTACTATATTTGATCTTAATCTTCCAATTTAACATTTTAAGATTTTATTTGTTTTTGGTACTGGACATACAGAACCCTTTTCTCGCTGAAAATGTGAGCAATGTTTGACAGAGAGTTGTCTTGACCGTTTCTTGGCACTTTTCCATGTCAGAGGTCACGTTTTCCTGAGTTCTGATGCTGCGTTCGACAGACCTCGGAAGTCGAATTTTTCCCAGTTGGAAGTTCCAACTTCCAACCTCAAACCATTCCAGCCAAATGTAATCAAAAAAGCATAGCTGAACACCAATAAATACCATAAAATTAATTAAACTTAGTAATAAATGCTAACTAAAGTAAAGTTAGACTACAGGACTGTTTGGTTGTGTTGTTTTACAATGATATTAATCACTGTTTTGGTCTTAAACTTTATGTAGAGAAGTAATATGAAATTATTTACACTTACGTATCAGCAGCAAACAGTTATTATACCAAATAGATAGCTAACTTGATGATATATTCTGACCTTTTTCTTTCAATTTCACGCAAGAAAAAATACTTCATTCACCTGTTAGTGATCATTTCTAGTCACAAAGCTCGCTTCCACAGGCGCTGCCAGGTTGAGTGACGTCATACTTGGTAAGTCGGGGTAGATAATTTTGTCCTAGTTTCCCAGCTGGAGCTCCGATTTTAAGTGCCATTCCAATGCATTTTTCCAAGTAAGAAGAAAAATCGGAAAAATCTGAGTTCCGAGGTCTGTCAAACGCAGCATGAGTACAATAGATTGCAGCATTTGTCTTAGACTTCATGCTGCTAAAAGTCACTCTGGGAAATGCAGGAAAACATTAACTGAGGTAAATGTTGAGGAGGCAGATTTGAAGAAAAATGTCATTTACTGTACACACAACATCACTCTGGAATGTACTGATTATCACCCACAAATGCTTTCTAACAACAGAACAATGTTTATGGCAGTTTTTTTTTTTTATTTTATTTTAATTGACGGAGCTGATGCACATCTGTTCCTGTCACATCTGATANGTTTTTTTTTTTTATTTTATTTTAATTGACGGAGCTGATGCACATCTGTTCCTGTCACATCTGATAAGTGTCTCAGTGCTGCATTATTATTGACAGACATGTTTGCACCTCATAAACCTCTATATCAGACCCATCATCTCATCATTGTTGAAACCCCAAATGATTGAAAGTTATTACTTTCCCTTTAAGCTACTCCTCGACACTGAGAGAGAGAGAGAGAGGGAGAGAGAGAGAGAGAGAGAGAGCAGGTGTCAGCTCTCGTCAGTGTCGACACCTCTCATCATTTCCTCTTGAGAGTCTCAGAGAAGGATCATTTCCCTCTCCACCTCTCTCTCTCTTGCTCTTCTTTTCTTTCCCTTCATCTCTCTCCCTTTTTTGTGTTTGTCCTCATCTTCTCTTTCTCTGCATTTCCCCCATCTCTCATTCACCCTCCCACTGATCTGTCTTTATTTTCGCCCTCTCATGCTCTTGCTCCATTCTGATTGACTCTTATCAAGACCTATTAGGGTGCTTCAGGCGACACAAACATATACACACTCACACTCAAATACACACACGTACACAAACACATGCACACTCAGTTACACACACACAAGCTGTGGTCTCTCAGCCAATCAGAAAATGCCTGGGGGTGGGTTTCTCATCATGATTGTGACTCAGACTCTCTCAGTATATGAAGTGAATCAACAGCAATTTACTGCTTTATGGTGGTGTGTGTGTGTGTGGTTGGGGACTCTTTTTGTGACTTTGTGAGAAAAGTGAAGTTTATTTTGAAAGTGAAGATTGACCTTTGAACACTTTGGTTGTTGGTGTTGAAAACCTTGTTTTTTGTATTATTTAGGATTTTTAAAATCAAGTGAAAAAAAAACCTCAAAACAAACAAAAAAAAAACACAATAAAGCAAATTCCATGCATGTGCAGTGATCATGTACAAACATGCTTAGCTCAGTTTTTGTACAAAGTTCTAATGTTGCCAGACAGGTTGTGATATTCTCTAAAATCATGACCACAATCAGCCAATGACTGTCTATCAATGTGTGTATTTTGATGCAGATCCAAATACAAATTCAAAAGATTTTCTGTTATTTAAACGAACACATTTAGATGTTTTTGCAGTCTGGATAAATTATAATTTTCATTACATTGTAGCAAAGATAACAGAGCCTTCTTGAAGTGGACATACTGTCCAGATTTCCATGTTCCTATTCTCATCAAGGGTCTATTTTGAAAGCATTGCAGTGCTTCAATGTAAAAAAAAAAAACAAACAAACAAAAAAAAAAAAAAAANAAAAAAAAAAAAAAAACATTGATCCACTTCTACTCTTCTCTGCTGCAGCATGGTTGTGCACATTGAAGAAAACACTTTTTTTTTTGGTACTGTCTCTTTAAGCCCCCTCCTCTGCTCTGATTAGCCAGCTGCATCGTGGCAACATCCACAGACTGTCAGCACGTTTACATGCATGCCATACTCCAATTATTTCTCTGTACTCCGACTAAGACAAGAATGTGAGTAAGACGAATATATGGATAGAATTAATAGGATTCATGATTTGCTGAATATAGATGACGTGTTGCTTAATCAGAGGAGAGATCGCCAGGTGAGAAAATGCATGAATGTGTCTTACTCTGATTATGACATGTACACGTTTTGAATAAGTCGATTTACAATCGCATAATCTACTAGGAGTAAGATTATCTCATTTAAGATGATTTAAATATAATTATGGTGTTTACATGATTGAAAAAGATTAATTACTTTAACTTGAGTATAATCAAAGTTTTTACGTGCATGTAACCAGACTTGGGCAGTAACGGAATACATGTAACAGCATTATGTAAAGGATACAAAAAATAAATGTAACTGCATTCCATTACAGTTACAGAGAAAAAAAAAGTGTAATCAGATTACAGATGAATTTAATAGAAAATGGGGATTACTATCGGGACTATGCTTGAAAATAGAACAATTTTCTGCTAAGCACACACATAACATAACATCTACACATATCTCTTTTAACGCTGCTTTTCTTTTTTCGAGTGTCGCTATGGACACCAGTGAAACAAAAAGCTTTCACAGCATGGAAATTCTGCCACTATTTTGTCTTTAAGGCAGAAACTTGAAATAACATCACAGTGCAATTTCTGCCTTCCAGCTGTGAAAATACTGTCAGGATCCAAAAACGCAACATCTAACTAACTATAAAGCCAGAAATCTCTGTACGTCCATCCGACCGTCTGTCTGTGGCAGCAGTACCTTGATAACCCAGCACTGTATGAAGTTGAAATTTGGCAGGTATAATGCTCAGGACCCAAGGATGTGCAGTGTCACATGTGAAGTTGTTTGAATGAGCGCCTCTGTAATGGAGCTATGCTGGTAAAAAGTAGTGATACGCTCTGGGCGCGCCAGCTTAGGTAGTAGGTAGGTAGTAGTAACACCATAACAATTAGCATCTTTTTTTTTAGCTTCTGATTTGTTAAAAAATACTGTGGATGCTCTTAATCCATGTACAAACAATTTAAAGCAGTTTGTTTTTTACTTTGTAAAAGGACCAGATTTAACTTTTTGCTTTAACTGTACTATTTTGTAAGCCTATAATTTAATTTGGAAATGGAAGACCTACTGCCTGAATTTAATTTTCATGTCCCCATTTTCTTTCTTAAGGTTATCTTACATTGTTCTGTTGTTTTACAGAATACATTTAAATTAAAGTCTATAAAGTTATCTTATTGATTTAAGTAATCCAAAAGTAACAGAAAGTAATCAGGTAACATTATTTTAACATTGGAGTAGTTGCATTACGTTACTGATTACATTTTTTAGCAGGTAATTAGTAAATATATCGGATTACGTGTTTAAAGTAACCCTCCCAACCCTGCATGTAACCATACTACGGAAATGCAGAAGCCAGCCAAACACACACACGCTAGCCTCGTGTTTGGTGGATGTGTCTAACTAGATGTGTAGGCGGGTAAATTCATGTGTTACATGTTGATGTCAACATGTTACATCATAAAGTGCCAATCAAAACCAAGCTTTCAGGGCAGTTCAGTACCTACGAGTTTGTCTTACTGGATGTATTTCTGTAGGATGTAAAACCTCAAGATCTGAGACTGTGACAAAAATGAGGGAAGCAAAGAAAAAGCAGAACATGACCTCTGTTGTTTTACCGTGTTGTTGGTTTGCAGTGAAAATGTTCTCTGACATTACTACCTACTTTATCACGGACCAGCTGCAAGGAATCTGTACACACACCCACAACTGTAGTGGTGACAAAGTAGTGGGATTACAGTTTGTTTTACCACAGACAGCAAAAGCTATCCTACACAAACACACACACACAAACACACACAGGTTTAGACATTGTTGGCCCACTTCTCTGTGTCCCACTGTGAGCTTTTTGGCAAACCATAAGAAAAACAAGTTCTGAACTGCACTTAATCCCAGTTATATCATTCCTGCTGTGCAGATAGACCCAGCAGATAGCATTTATCCAGAAAACTGCTGATTGCTTCTGTTAGACATGGAGGAGGAGGAGGAGGAGGAGAGGGGAGAGAAAAGTTGAAAGTTAACATGGTGGGAGAGGAGGAGATGAGAAAAAGCCAAGAAGAGATGATGGTGGTCATGTAGAGAGATAGAGAGAAGGAAGAAGAGAGGGGAGGTGCCCAGAAAAGATAAGAGTAAATGAAATGAGAAGAGGTGAGGAGGTGAAAAGGGATGGAGTAAAGGGGAGGATGTGAGAGAAGGAAGAGGTTGTACAGCTGCAAAAACAGCTTAAGGTGATGTGTAACTGGGTCATTTATGCACTGTTCATATCATTACACAAAATATGTCTTTCTTTTCTCTTCTTTTCTTTTCTTTTCCCCCTTTCTTAAATGTTACTTGACTAATTCGAGTCTCCACTATGTTTACTGGTGTATGTTTTGGTAGCCAGTGTCCCCTGCTGTACCCC
>VXCM01004222.1:19215-64607 GCA_014773175.1 Lucifuga dentata
CCCCCCCCACTCTTCACTGTTATTAGGTTCCGTTTCCGCCTCCCCTCTCCCCTTTTTGCCATGATTGCCTTATGGGAGAGGTGGCTGCAAAATTTCTCTGTCTATCCCCAAGTATTTATCCACCATGATCATTATTTTATAACCATTTAAGTATGTAAATTCATCAAATTCGGCATAATAATGTATTTAGGAACCTATTGATGTAAAAATTTATACGGATTGGCCCTTAAATTCTGTTAAATTTACACAGATTAAGTTAGCAGCCTGATATCGTGGTAGGCCGTGCTAATGTTTCCAGTTTCTTTTTTTTTTCCTTTTCTGCAGGAGCTGTCAATGTGTATGAAGGGTTTTTATTTGATGTATCTTTGTCAGAGGTGGGTAGAGTAGCCAGAAACTGTACTCAAGTAAAAGTATTGTTACTTTATGATAATAGTGACTTAAGTATAAGTGAGAGTACTCACCAAAATAATGACATGAGTGAGAGTAAGAAAGTATCTATTAAAAATATTACTTGCGTAGTGAGTAACTTTGGTCAAGCTTATTCTTTAGAATAATTAGCAAGCTATAAAGTGCTCGTTCTGAGGGGAAAAAAATGCAAAGTAGCCATATGTAGCTTCTAATACAATCCAAATCATATATAAAGAAACAGTAGACAGGAATAAATCAAATATTTACCACATAACAAATCATGACAATTCTGGCCTGGCCTCAAGATAGTTAACTAGGTTAACTTTATGAATTTACTCAGAATAGAACAGGAAAACTTGAGTTAGCATTAGCAGCAGCAGCTAGTTAGGTAGCTAACATTGCAGCTTACCGCCACGTTTCCTCAAGTTCCATGTTGATTCTTAGAAGCTGAAATGTCACATTTTTAGCGACAAAGACACAACGCATTATGTAGCTGTTGGTTTTGGTAGACTTAAAAGAAAACAGCATATGAATGTGTGGCCAGGGATGTGCCTCTTCTAAACCTCCTGCTGTTGATTCTGCCATGACTGTTCTGCTCTGGGTGAAACCATGGGAATGGAGAGTGGGGGAATGGCTACTTTGGAGGTGAAGCAGACAGTGTAGTGTCTGATAATGAGAGAAAAACTGAACGTGACTGAATTCAAACGGTGAAATCAAAAGTAACGCAAAGAGTGCAACCAAATGTAACGGAGTAAAATATATTTTTTCTTCATAAATATACTCAAGTATGAGTTAAAAGTATCCTGCAATAAAATGACTCAGTAAAGTACAATTTTGTGAAAAAAGTTACTTAAGTAAATGTAACGGAGTAAATGGAACATGTTACTACATACATCTGATCTTTGTTTTATGTCAGGTATGTTTTGCTTTAGTTTGTCCTTATTAATATATTTAATTTACCATGCTAATATCAACTCATATCCAATGCCCTTTTTTATCGTGGTTGCCTTATGTAAGAGGAGCTGTCGATTTGGAGGGTTTTTATTTGATTTATCTTTGTTTTATGTCAGAGAATAAAGGAGATTATTGAGAAGAAGCCCTGCTGCTGGTCCCCTTCCTTCCTAAACACAACGCAGAGAATCAGTCCCACCGGTTACAGTCGCATCCGGTGATGGCCGTTTGTGGGCTGATTCATGGGTGGGTGGACTTGATTCTGAGGAACTGACATCAAAACCCAACCTAGAATGTTGGTATTTCAGGTGACTGAAATTTCTGATCCAATAGTGTGACTGGAAATGTAATGAAATCATGTCTGTTGTCTAATAACCAAAAGAAAATACACACACA
This sequence comes from Lucifuga dentata, assembly GCA_014773175.1. Classification (NCBI taxonomy): domain Eukaryota; kingdom Metazoa; phylum Chordata; class Actinopteri; order Ophidiiformes; family Bythitidae; genus Lucifuga; species Lucifuga dentata. Next base: position 20,971 of record VXCM01004222.1, read on the forward strand.
CACACACACACACTCTAGCTAATACAGGGTTAACAGTGGATATTACTACTTAGAGGTTTGAATGGTTTCCAACAGCAGAGCTGAAAGGCGAGAAGGGCAGATATGCAAAATGCTGACAAAGAATGAGCAGAGATAAGAGGAGAAAGGAGGAGAAAAGGCTAAGAGGAGGATCAAGGAAAGGAAAGGAGGTGAAGAAGATAAGGGAACAGAGGGCAGGCCACAGGAGGAGATGAGGAGTCAGCAGAGAGGAGAGAGGAAAGGAAGGACTGTCATGTAGGGAGGATCAGTGTGGTTTTCTTTGATCTCAGCAGCCAGAATACACACACACACACACACACACACACACTGCCTGCAGAGGGANTACACACACACACACACACACACACACACACACTGCCTGCAGAGGGATGTGCCTTGTGGATTTACAACCAGCAGGCTGAAAAAAACTACAGAGAAACAAACAGGAAGACACCCAGTCAGAAAGCTTGACCCCAGAGAGAGAGAGAGACAGAGAGAGAGAGACACAGAGACAGACAAACAGATGGACAAAGTTGTCTTTCTCTTTCATTGAGAGAGACATTCTAAAGAATTTAAGCATTTCAGGCTCGACTCCTTGAATTTGGTGACTTGTTTAGAATATAAAGTGAAGCATCTCTTCTAATAAGACAGATGGAGAAGTGGATGCATGGATGGTTGGACAGATGGATAAATTTCTGACTGGATCAATAAAATGAGTTATTTTTTCTCCACAGTCTGAATGAAAACAATTTTTAAAGCTCTGTCATTCAACCTTCCATCCCACCCTTCCATTCGTCTCATCCTGCCATCCACCCTTCCTCCCCTCTCTCTATATGCAGGCAGTCAAGTCTTCCTGCTTTCCTCCTGTCAGTCAGAAATGACAAACAAATCACACACACTTTTTAATTCCACACACCCTTCTCTCATTATCTCTTCTCTTTTTCTTCCTCTCTCTTTCTTAGTCTGCCTTGCTCCATTTCTCTCCTTATTTAAACTGCTTTCTTCTCTCTATCTCTTCTTCTTTATCACACTAAAGTCACCTTTACTGTCAAGAGGCTGTGTGTGCGTGTGCATGTATGTGTGTGTGCACGTGCAGGTGTGTGTGTAATAAGCACGCTTCCTAACCTTAACATTGTTATCAGACTAGTGACAGCTCTAATTCTCTTTCTCTCTCTCTCTTACACACACACACACACATGCACATACACACACACAGAGGGCAGCTTGCTAACCGTACTGAGAACAATCCATTGCTGTCTCTTTCTATCAAGTCCTCTATCTGTGATCAGGTGGACTCCAGGGTGTGTGTGTGTATTTATATATATAGCGAGAGAGAGATAGATGTATCTGTGTGTGTGTGTTCTCTGGTGTAAATCTGTTAAATTGCCATCTTAAAGGTGACCTCTAATGCAGACAGGAGATATAACACTCAACTCTAAACGACTACAAACTGGACACCAGAGGATGTGTGTGTGTGTGTGTGTGTGTGTGTGTGTTCCAAGTTTATTTGTAAAATGCAGTTCCTTAGGAACATAGTGCTTTGTACAGTGATAAAGCAATCATTTGCTATTCATTGTATTGTGGGACACCTGAACGCCCCACATGGTTTATCATGTATTTTAAGGTTTAGACTTGGTTTTAGGGTTAAATTTAGAATTAGGATTAGATTAAGGTTAGGAGTTGGGATTAGACACATAGCAGTTCTAGTCATTGTTAGCCTAAACCTCCAAGGGATGAATGGAAGGCAATACAATGTCCTTGTAGGTATATTAATGTCCAAGCTCCATGAAAAATCATCAATATGATCCTTTAAAAGCACCATTCACTTCACAGTGTGATTGTTGTTATCACTTTAACAACCAGTACGGGGNTTGTTGTTGTTAGGTGTAAGTTATTCTCTTGTCTTTGTCATCCTGCTGTCTCCTCCATAACTGCTCAAACACACACACACAGATGCTTTGATGCATGTTCACTGTGATCTACAAAATCAGTCGCGCACACACGCTCACACACACTGCAGGAATCAGTGGTAATAGGAAGAAGCAGCTTGGAACACAATTTACGATCAGCATGGTGTGGGTGTGTGTGTGTCACATGGATTTTGTGGATAGAAGAAACAAGCATTTTATGTTGGATTTTGCTTCATTGTTGTTATAATGTATTATCTGTTTCCTGAAGGTATTCAAAATCACACATACAGAGCGTTATTGCCATATTTCACCAAAACATATCAATACAACAATATAATATAACAATATGAAATCAGTCATTAAAAGCTGGCAAAGTTGCTATAAGTCTAAAAACATGTTACTCAGTCATACATTGGCTTTAAAATGGACATGTTTTACCGAGTTCCATCTTTTTATTTTCATTTAGAGTATGTGAAACCTTTCAGTGCTTTAAGATGCAAAAACACACTCTGCTTTCCCTGACTGCAGCACTACTGTGCAAACTGAGTGAAAACTGACTTTTTAGGAACTGCCAATTTAAGTCCCTCCCCCTCCGTGTGTGTATGTGTGGCGCAATATTAGGTGTCAGTGCATTTCAGAATAAGACCTCCACAAGAGAAGTCAGATCAATACACGTGTAAGCACTCACACACACACACAGCAGCTGTCAGTTTTGCTGACTGCTGATGCTGACAGACAGCTCAGTGCGAGTGTTGATTTTGATATCGAGATAACAAGTCACTGTACAAACACACACACACTCAAAGAAACCCACACAAATACACACTGCATGCACATGTACACACATGAAACATATACATACACATATAAATACTTAAATGCCAATTACATGCCTGGTAAACATACATATGCACAGACGAGAGCTCATGTTTCCTGTGTGTGCGTGTGTGTGTGTGTGTGTGTGTGAGAGAAGAGAAAGAGAGAGAGAGAGAGAGAGAGAGAGAGAGAGAGAGAGCTCAAACAGTGTTGGATGTGATCATTCAGCAGAGAAAGAGCATTAACCTGAAATACAAACCCAGAGTTACTTTCTCAACTGCTGCAGTTCATATTTAATAAGAATGGAGTTTATTGATGCTGTTATGATCCAGTCAGAGTGAGAAACTGCTGGAAAGCAAAAAGTTTGACTTTTTAAACACACTGGCTGCCGAAAAACATATTAAAAACAAATGGACTTCAGAAACCTGCAAGAATAAATCTGCAGTTCTGTCACAGGTCAGAAATCACCTTTTCATTTATTTTCCAGTCAAAACAGCCAGAATGTAAGTTATTTATTTTTCACAGCCAGAGCGTAATGTAGCAATATACAATATGTAAGACAGAACTGCACAAAAAAACATAACTAAGTATATATATATTGTTTTTTCACCTTCATTGTACTCTTTTAAGAACTTTGGTTTAAAGGACTATACCAGTGATTTTGCATGTTTAACCCCAAAATACTACCCACATGCACATTACATTACTTACAAGTGTTTTCCAAAAAGTTTTCCTGTTATTTTGCCAAATCCAAATGTTCAATACACTCACCTTAAAATTTAATGTTTCGTCTGCTATCACCTATGTCCAAATGTAGAAGGGATAGTCATTTTTAATTCTCGGTAAATGCCATCTTCTCCAAAGAACTATATTCTAGATCAGTTTCTGGGTCACGTGAGGATCAAGGAGTGAGGAGTGATCAAATAAGGGCTTCAGAACCCACTCTCTGTCTTCACTTATGTCCTCATTCTATTGTGGGTGGGTCTGCTCTGAATGGGATTAATACTGGTACCATTTTCCAACCCTGGTTTGAAATGGAGAAGCCTTTTAGATGGATGAGAAAACTTCTTCAATCACAGTTTTGGTCCAGTGATTGCACTTCACCTCCAAAGTTTCTTCTTTATTTTCTATTCTCACTGGTGGCTTTTTCACAGCACTGTGTACTCTCCTCACTGTGGAAGGATTCACACAAACACCAGGATTTCTTTATATCTGAAGCCAGACTGGAGACTCAAAAATGAAAATTGCAAGTGACAGCTGCAGCAGTAGAGCTTTTTCTTTCTTTTTGTGTTTGTTGGAACTAAAAAAAACTCCCAGAACAAAAACTGTTTGTGTAACAGTCCAGTCCTGTTTCAAATGACATATAATCAGATGTGGAGACAGTTCTCCTGGTGGTGGTGGCGGTAGTGCTACGTAGCAACTGCCTGAAGATGGAAAAGTTAGAAATGAATCAAAAGGCACCTGACATCTCCAGATTTGAGAGTTTTACCAAAAACAGCAACTGAGGAGAATCTTTGATGAGCGGCAAACTCATGAAGTCCATCAGTGTCCACGACAGTCCACAGTAGAAGTAAACCATAAAACCAGAATCATAGACAGACAAACAGGTAGGCAAACAGTCTTAGGCTGGATTTACACTACCACGCACATGCGACCTGATTCTGATTTTTTGCGCACATGCGACACGTATCAGATATGTTTCCTGAAGATGTAAATGGTAAAAAGCCACANTTTTTGCGCACATGCGACACGTATCAGATATGTTTCCTGAAGATGTAAATGGTAAAAAGCCACATGAAATCGAATATGCTCAGATCCAATTTGGGCCACTTCAGTATGTGGAAATAAATCGGATAGTATCAGATATCCACCAATGCGACTGCTGTCTAAATACACAGATCGGAATTTCCTTCCCATTCCTACTCCGCCGTCATGATCTATCTTATCTGCATATGGATGATGTAAGCATCAATATGATGATGCTCTCTGTAAACAGAAATGGAGGACATACTACATATACAGACACACTGATGTGTGTTTATGTCAAANTGTAAACAGAAATGGAGGACATACTACATATACAGACACACTGATGTGTGTTTATGTCAAATAGACCTGTTAGTGTGACAGTTGCCGTTACAGGAATACTTCACCCGCTTCTCCTCCATGATTGGAAACTATCGGGAAACTACGTGTCCCGATAGGAGAGATAAACGCCCACATAACATATCAGATGTTTCTCTCTGCATGTTCAAGTTTTAACCAGCTGATTATATTTTTAAACCGTTCTCTCATCCACTTTAGCGTTATGTTTACATCCGTCTCAAAAATGTGCGCATGCGCAGCTGCATCCGGGCTGCTACATGTAAAAGCCATGTAAATACAGGTATGGGATATAAGCCGCTTAAAAAAGAAAATGTAAATATGCTAAACAAAAAATTGGATACAGGCAAAAAAATTGGAATTGGCCATCAAGACTTGGAGTGTAAATCCAGCCGTAACGACAGACAGACCGATAGACCTACAGACAGACAGTCAGGCAGATAGGCAGACGGGCAGGCAAAGAGACAGAGAGGTCGCTGTCCCTTAAGCTACAAGTGCCTGGTGATATATTTTTTCTTTTAAAATGTCTTTAAGCATCTCTGGGGTTATGGGGATAAATATACCATAGAGTTCGGAAAACTGGCGTTTCTGCAGCTCACTGCTCAGCAGGTTTTTCATCTTGGATAGACTACTTTTACCCCCAACGCTTCAACAAAAACCACCTATCAGAGGAAATATGTTTAAGCATAAAAATGCTGCAAATCGCTGCAAAACATTCTCACTCTGAACGCACCCCTGGTGATTCAGAATGCACTCCCTCAAATGTGATTGGTGGAAAGAAACCACTGTATGGGGGAGAGAGGGGGATGACTGACAGCCATGACTTTCCAAATTATACAGTACACTACTCCCTTTAAACACATGCATGCACGCACACACACACACCTTTAAATTTCATTTATGTGAAACATTTCTGTCAGTGAATCACTTCTCATTCATCTGGGCTTCATCAGTAGTTGTTAGCTACTAATCCTGTTTCGTGATAATTAGGATCTGATTGGACGAACAGAGAAAACTGTACTGCTCATTATTCCTCCTTTTGTGGAGCTGTCATGTTCGGTTCAGAGGTGCCTGGATGCCGAGGACACACACACACACACACACACAGGTCTTTCATTTGGTCACATTATATTCCTTTATAGTACACACATTTGCCTGCAATAAATACATTTTGATGAATGTTCACGCTGGAGATCTCTCTCTCTCTCTCTCTCTCTCTCTCGCTCTCTTTCTTTCTCACGCACACACACATGCACAGTCTAATGTATTAGGCACTCATGCTATTACACACAGCTGCATTTCTAGTCTGGTTTTGGTACCATAAATTGCTGCCATTCCAGCAATAGTTGCCCCTTTAACAAACGTGTTCACCACATTTTGGCAGAGTGCTTACAACTAACAATTATGAGCAACATTATTCTGTCATTACTGCTGTGCTCCTTACTGCCCACTTTGCTGTCCACATTGATTTTCTCTCTATCCAGCTGAAAGCAGGGTGCTCTCTATGTCCTCTGAAACTTTGTTCATTTATTGCATTCAAAGGGCATCATTTTTTATTACCGCTTCACTCTGGAAGGAGGAAATATCACCATGGGAGCATATTACAAGAGAGCATTGTACTATGGTGGACACAGAGTTAAATCTATACCACAGTAAATGCACATTACAGATTTCTCTGTAAATATTGATTTAAATTAGTCTCTTTTGTACCCTAGAAGAGAATGTGCTTTGAAGGCTAATGAGATCTCATGTTCCATAGTTTGATGTCATTGCCCAAGCAGTTAAACAAGGCGATCCTGAACATCCCAAAAAGTTGTGAAGATTCTCTTGATTTTTTTTGATTCCATGTTTGGCCAGCAGTGATGGCGTATGAAAAATCCCAAAGCTAAAGCTAATGATTGTTCTGGGCCTCTCAAACATACAGTGTGGATGAAGGCAATCTGAGACATGTTTGACTTCCACTTTGACATTTCTGAGTTGGAATCCAGTGCTAATTTCCACGATACAATTCCAACCTGACCCCTTTCCGAACATGCACAGATCTTTTTGACGACTGTCTCACGTTCCAAACATCTGTTGACACAACCACAAATTTGTCACACAACTCCTGTGTGTTATCTTACTGGCTTAATTTGTCCATCTAACTTAAAAGGCAGGAATCTCTGTCTGTCTGTGGCACCAGTATCTCTAGAACCCGGCACTTTATGAAGTTGAAATTCAGCAGGTTCATTGCTCAGGACCCAAGGATGTGCAGCTTTGCATGTGAAGTTGTCTGGATGAGCAGTTCTAGAATTGAGCAGTGCTGGTAAAAAATAGTCCACGCGGCAGGATACACGTAGGGTGAGGCAACATACACTCTGGTCCAGTGCCACACTTTCAATCTGACACCATACAGCAAACAAAGCAGGCTCACGAGAACGTGTAGAACAAAATTATGGCAGGCTTCAGTGCACACCATAATGTCTGGCACATTATAAACAGGCATGTTTTGAAAGGGCACAGCACAATCAATTCTGTTTACAACAAACAATTGAAAATTGATTCCATAATTTCATAAATTCATACATTTTGTAATTTCCATAAATTTGTTTGCATGCTTGCCAAAGTTCAGCGTGATTAAATGAGTGTGTACGTGTGACTCAGAGACAGATGAAGATAAAGGTGTGTGTGACGTGAGTGTTAAGATTGTTGAGAATACAGTGAGAAGAAAGTGAGTTTGTGTAAAAATACACTTGCATCTCTGCTGAAACACCACATCTCCCTTTGTAATGTCTCACTTCTAGTAAAAAAAAAAAAAAAAAAAAAAGCCATTTTAAAGACACATTTGTTAGAACCACATAACACCCTCACATCCCGTCAGGGAAAAGGTTATTTCTGAAATGTATATACATAAAGAATATATAGGTTATATAATTTAAGTTTACCCAATTTTAGCCTACAGTGTGACTCAGCCATGTACATACACCTACAGTCCACCAAAAAAAAAAACTTTGAGGACTAAAATGTCCATGTTTTAAACAAGCACAGCATCCCCTGTGTTTACAGTGTGTGTGTGTAGTTCCACACAACTGTTTCCAGACCAGGTTTTAAGGTTGAGGCACAGAACTCATCGGAGGCGAGCGTAGTGGCTAAGCTAAAACTAATACATCGCAGGCAGAACCATCTTGTGGTGTTGGAGTGCAATTGGCTAACGCTCCACCTATGCTTGGCTGAAGCGCCATCAATTTCCACTTGTTTGCGGCTCAAATCAGCTGATTGGCTCTCCTCCTCATGCAACTTGCAACTTTCTTGGCATTCAAAAAAGTTGCAAGTCACCTTCTAGTTCAGGTGGAGAAACAAATTTTTGTGTTCCCAGTTTTGACTGTTAGCTGGTTAACCTTGGTGCTACACCATTTCCAAACAACAGAGGTAGCACCCCTGTCAGCAAGTAATGCATCAGCTGCTGAAGTACAACTACAATTAGGACAAACTTGTTTAGTTTCTTCTTCTTGCACACATTGTGAAAATTCATCAACACGTCATCACGCCAAAATATTGTCAATATAAATTTTTACTGCATTAAAAAATTAGCATGAATGATATGGCACAGCTGAAACTGATCTAGCAAAGTGTTTAGCCTGTAAGATCTGGGAGACACCAACTCTTAATCAAATGAACACACATGATTTAGTTAAGTAGTTTTGCGAGCAGAGAGATAAGAAAAATATGTAAGGCTGCTGTTCTCCAGGAGCAGGATAAGACCCGCTGCTCTATCAATAAGCTAAGATTGAATCCTGAACAAGAGTTGCACTGTAATGGGCAAATTCTCACGCACTACCGTCCAGACCCAGGGTTTGATCCCTGGTGGCAGTACTGCAGATTTGGTTGTGTGTTGTGAAAAAAAAACAGTTCACGCTGGGAAACTAATGAGGGTTCCATCCTTGTCAATCCTATTGGTAAGCTGGGGTGCCTGCTTTGTGTATAATTGAGTAAATCTAACTCTTTCCTACTGCTTGACTTCTCCTCATTTATTGTGTCTTTATTGAGCTTTTCATTAATTACTCAGACTAACCCTGAAGTCAGCTATTTTTTGCTGTGCAGACCAGCGAAAATGTCTTCATTCGCCAACATTTCCTCACAAAGCTGCTGTTAGGTCGGTCCTCAGAAGTGTAGACAAATGTGAGCGCAGACACACCCTCATGGAAATGCATATTGATTTGCACACACACTCCTGCACTTATGGGAAGGGTGGTATTTCCACTCCAACAGCTTTGTGTGCCGTGACTCATTTGCATTTCCTCAAACACAAGTTCACAGTGCTAACTTAGCTAAAGAAGCGAGGTGAATGAAAGAGAGTTCAGGAGGGGCAAGGCAGATGAGAGAAAGAGAGAGATGTAAGTGAGAGAGGAAAAGATTGTGAGAGAAAGAAATGATGAGGGGAGACATGGTGAAAGAGGAGGAATGGGAAGAGGAAGAAGGGAGGGAGGAAGAAGCAGAGACTTGTCTTGTTAAGCACATCATGCTGCTTAGGTAGTTTGACAACTGTTCCACCATCTGCACTCCTGATTCCCCGTTCTCTGTTTCCTATCTTCCTCTTCTCTCTCCTCCTCCTCCTCCTCCTCCCACTCTTCTCGTTTCTGCCTCTCCTCCCACCTCATTTACTCCTTTCCTCTCCTTCCTTCAAATCCCACTCATGATTTGTTTGTGAGTGTGCATATTTTAAACTTTTTTCAGGTGTTTGTTGTTATTAAATCCTTCTACCATCCACAGCTGAATGGCACTCGAGTCCTCTTTCCTCCTCCCCCGTCTCTCTCTGTTATTGAAATGGAGTGGTGGGTTAGCAGCAAGCAGAGATGATGAAATAGAACGATGGATGAAGCCACCTGTTTGTGTGTATGCGTGAGTCAGTCACTCACACTCTCCTTCCAGATGCAGTAAACACCCATGACAGGATGCACAACTGTTCAAAGTCTCTCTGTGTCTCACAAATACTGTAAGACACATAAAAAGTCAAACCTGTCTCTCTGCTCCTTTCCCCCTTTTTTCTCTCACATCAGCTCACTCGTTCATTCTGCCGTCAGCCTCCTCTCTGTCTCTGAATCCTTCTCTCCTTTGCAGCCTGTTTGCGTCCTGAATTTAGCCAGCATTTCACTCAGCTAAGCAGCTCAGAATTTACATCTTTTGCAGTCAGGATCTCTGTATTTATAGTGAAGAACATTTGGTATTCAGATTTTCCTGTCGGTAATATAACCCAGCTGTGGCGGTTATTAAACTTTTCTCCACCAGGAAGCCAAACTGTGAACCTCTCTTCCTTGAGGATGCAAGCTCAATAAAATATACTTTATAATTTTTTTTTTTTTTTTTTTTTACTTCCTTGGCCCATTTATCAAGGTTTTTTCATCATTATTCCTGTCTCTAATCATTTTTCTTAAGATGAGTAATAGGAAGCAGTGTTCTCTTCACTGAGAAAACTCAGTGGATCAAAAATATTAAGACTTTTTGATTAGCTAAATGGGTTTTCATTGTCAATAGCAGATAGAAATTTTCTCCTTCCAACCCTTTGCCTCATGACTGGACACCACAAAACCTGACTGAGGTCCCGTCCTCAATTATCCTATGAGTTTAATGTTACCATCTCATACAACAAAAAGCATCTTACTATGACTTAGATGAACCTTCACAGACATATCAGTGTCACTTGCTAACGTTAGCATGCTAACATGCTAACCTTATGGATGCTGAGATGCTATCATGAACTGTTACATGCAAAACGGAGACTCGTGTTAGCATGTCGCATGGTGCTGCAGATCAGCTGAGCCTGACAAAGTCCAGCTTAGACTGAGATTTTTTTTTTCTTGTAATGATACACCACATAACCAATCTTGTAAGTCTCCCAAACTGGAAATACTCAAGCTACCTGTACTGTACTTACCGTATATACTCAAGTATAAGCTGAGTTTTTTAAACCAAATTTCATAATACAGATCAGGGGGTCGGCTTATACACAAGTAATTCAAATTGGATCCCAGAGAACTAAATTTCTGAGGATGGAAATACTACCCATTACCACTACCCATGGAAAATAGTTTAAATCATACCTTAGAATGAGATATTTCCTGACTGAACATCTTATCCAGCACATTTTGCAGCAGCCAGTAAGCTGTGATCCATCAGGTTACAGTGATCAGCTGCTGAAATAAATATCATGTTTACCTGTACGTGGATTATTTTCAGAAAATTACAGGAATACCATGACAATACCCAGAAAACAGGTAATTTGCTAAACAAATAAATTGATGGAACAGCATCAGGGGGTCGGCTGATTGAATTCCAAAACTCCGTATCGAGGAATGTCCAGCACATAGACAGACCCGCATCAACTCAGTTACTTACTGAAAACACATAATGGGTGAAATTCTTAACAGAAAAAAAAAACTCACCATAATTACACAGCTAAATATGCTAAATAAGTGCCGTGATAATTAAAGCTCATTTGTAAAGCTTTCCNATAATTACACAGCTAAATATGCTAAATAAGTGCCGTGATAATTAAAGCTCATTTGTAAAGCTTTCCATACCTTCATCAATGCGATTCAGACAAGGAAGAGGAATCCAGAAAACTTAATGTTAGCTAATGTCACTTATGGTAATCAGCTGTTTACTGGTACTGGTAGTGGATTATTTTCAGAAAATCACAGGAATACTATGACAATTCTCAGAAAAAACAAGTAATTTGCTAAACTAATAAACTGATGGAACAGCATCAGGGGGTCGGCTTATATGGGGGTTTCTTTAAAAATCTAAATTTGCAGGTCAAACTTGGGGGATCAGCTTATAGTCGAAATACGGTAATTGCTCCCTGTGTCTGATTATAACACACAACACAAATAAATAAGAGAATAACCTGATGATGCTGTATATGGCATGCATTTCATAATGAAACATAAAGACAAAAACAAAAAGGCCGTCACTGTAAATGTTAGCAGGATTCACCTTTAAATGTAAACTAACTGCATGTGATCCAATCAGACTGCAACCATATAACACATAACATACAACAGTGGGGTGTAACGGTTCAACAGTCTGTAGAACATGCGACTGAATCGAGCTCAGAAACACACTACCTTACACACAGACACTCACACACACGGACACACGCTCTACAGCTGCAATTTGTTCTTATTTGTGTTCTGAGATGGGGAGGTGGAGCGCAGCGATACGGATGGATGGACAGCGTCGTGGACACAGAGCGAAGGAAAGAATGAAGGGAGGGAGGAAACAAGTTGACGGTTAAGTGTATACATTATTCATGTGGGAATAAATGCTTCTTTCGTAACCGCAGTGACATCACCATCCATCAGCCAGCCTGCCATCCCCTTTTTGGCATCAGCAAGCTATGCATCACTGTGTGTGTGTGTGTGTGTGTGTGTGTGTGTGTGTGCGCGCGTGTGTAAATGTGATTACTTTGTTTTCAATTGGCTCTTTATTCTGCATTTTTTCCGTCCACACATTCCTCCATCTGTTCATCTTTCAGTAACTTTCTGTGTTTGTGCTTTGTCCTTGCCATCTTGTTCCATTTATTATACCAGGGTTGACTGATAAATTCTGAGCCTAGCAGATAAAATTCCAAGGATGCTTTCACATGATGAATGGTATTCGCGCTATGGAGAGCGATCTGCGAGTCAGTCACATCACTGCCCTGCAATTTGGTCAGTGCATGGAATTGCCGACGTAGCAACACGTATCATAAAAAAGCGCAGGATAGACACATGACCATAGATTATATGCCAATTTACAAACTAAGTAGTCCTGTCTGACTGCTAACATTTCACCATTCTGCCCAGATCATGGTGCAATTTTAAAGTCGTGTTGTACAACTTGTGAAATTGCTTTACACTGATTATTGAGGTTATTGAGCTTCTCTTCCATTATTGCATTGCTTCTGCTAACATCACATACAGCTGTTCTCTCATTTGTTGTGCATTGGAAAGGTCACCAGCATAAGGGTCAAACTTGAATGTGGTTGAACGTTGAGCGCAGCAGCACAGGGAAGAATCCAAGCGTTGTACATTGCTCAAGGTTGCATAACTGTAAGTGTGGGAGTCATCACCCAGCTCTCAATGCACAATAATGGAATGCCCATCTCAGAGCATGGCTCACCACTAATATGTAAAAGCATCTTTAGTCAGATGTGTTGCAGTTGAAAATCTTCTTCCATCTTGACACACCTCTGCCATCGATGCCGGGGGGTTGAAGATGAGTCACTAGACTGGAAAAAAGTGGCTTGAAAATGTTTTGTTGTTCATCCAAAAGGTTCATGCCCATCAATGTGATGGTTTCTCACCATTGTGGAATCTGGGCATGACAGTTTGAGAGGGGTGTAAAAGATGCCATTTATGTCAAAGTGGAGGAACCTTCCCTGAGCAGGGCAAGAGGGTTGAGACACCAAATGTCTGTTTTTAACATGCTGCTCTAACATCAGTGTGGCAACATCTTCTGAAATTACCCACACAGATGTACGGAGGGGAGGGAGGGGAGACATTAAGGAGAGAAAAGGTCTAGCATAATTTCGACCCAGGTCAAGGCAGGAATGGCAAAATGTTTTCAAGCTATTTTCTCCAATCCAGTGACTCATCTTCAACCTTTTAGACATTTCACCACCTTGATGATTCAGAGTTTATAAGTCCTTTTCTTAGTGGTCTGAAAAATCCCCAGCAGCTGATATGACATCATCAACTAAGGTCAAACTGTTCCAGCTAAAGCCTTCTTCATGGTGGGAAGGGGGGTCAGGTGAGTAGGGTGGCTGCTGAACTAGCTCAAAGCCACAATCATGATTAGCACACGGCAAATACATATAAGCGCACATAAATTCCAGGATTTGCAAGGAAAAATTAAAAGCAACAATAACAAGCACTATGGTGACTCAGTTGTCCTGACCACACACACCCACTCTGCCTCTATCCATCAGTTCCGCATCCTTGTTATTTGGATTAAACCTGCTCCATCTAGGAAAACACTATTTTTCTAGTCTTTCCATCCAGCTCTCCCTCCATTTATTCTCCCATCTATCCCTTCGTTCTTCTTACATACATCCCTCCATCTTATCCACACATGTTTGATTATCTATTTGTTTTTTAAAAACCATCTAAATTTACTTCGTCACTTCTCATTGTAGAATTGATCATTTCTCAACAAGTCCTCCCTCGTTCGCTCCCTGCACCTTTCCTCCTACACACTGTACAGCTCCATGTAGGATGAATGACCGTAAGAAAACGTTTGGGCCCCTGACAGTGTCCTCACTCTCTCGCTGTGAAAGGACCGGCCTTTAATGAATGTTGTGTGGCCGTGACATCGTATAGCTACACTTTATGGGTCTATTTTTTCTCCTCAGGCTATTTTACCCAGTGCCGTACAGTATTGGCAGCAATATTTTATGGCTCTTGCAGTCTGTGGTGCTGTATGTGGAAAGCATTGATTTTCCTTCCTGAACCATCCTACACGTTTCTTTGTAAAGGATGTAATGTTGCCTCAGCTTGCGTGCCTGTCCATGGATCAACCTTTAAGAAGTACCTGGCTGTATTTTCCTTGAATATTTATTCTCCTGCTGGATTATCCTTATCTTAACCTGGAAGTACTGCAGTGCATTATCTGCTTCTAGGATATATGTGTACTTTATGCAGTTCACAGGCAAACACCTTTTACACAGGAAAAGTCCTGCAAGTTGCAGAAAAATGTAGAAGTAGTACTCAGAACCTTTACAAGTGAAAAGACTGAGGTTCTTGTTTTTCCAGCTAGTCCTTTAAAGGACCAAACTGGCCATTATGCATGTTTAAGCCCAATAAATATGACGTACATACAGGCATGTCACTGACAACCAATTTGCAAAACATACGACCATATTTTAACTTTCCTATTACATTGCCGAATCTCCTAATCTTTCAAAATCAAATACTCAGGTGATACTGTACATCCACTTTAAAATTCAATGTGTTGCATGCTAATACATATGTCTAAATGCAGAAGGCATGAGTGTTTTAATTTCTACAGTAAAAGCCGTCTTCTCCTGGAACTATATTCCCTGGTGGAGACATACATTTTCTTTCATGCAGCTCCAAAGTTGAAAAGTTCGACAAAAAATGTAATAGACATTTTGTTCGTTGTGATGGATTAGTTATCCGTAACACATTTCAGGACTCTACAAATTGATTTTTAAAGCGTACTGGAATGAACTGAAACCAATGGAATCTGGAAGGTAGAAAAGACTCTAGGGTCCAAGACCAACGCTCAGCAAGAACAAGGTGTGAAAACACCCTTAGTTTGGAGCTACAGTCCCTCAGTGGTGTAACTTTTTATATCTGCTGAATTTCTGTCAGTCTTTAAAAAATACCTAAAGACTTTCATCATCTGTGATCAATCTCACATTGACTTTATGCACACAAACAGCTCAGGTCTGTGCTTAGGTTAACAGGTACCTTCAGACCTCCATCCACTTTTTAACTTCCATACCACTGCTCACTGCTTTGCTTCATCCTCCGTTAGACAAGTTTATCTTCAACCTCAGCAAACAGAGTCTTCTTACGCCCAGCTCTCATAAGCTGAAATGACCTTTGGCAGTTACACCGCCATCATAAACTGAAAACTCATCTCCTGTAGAAGTTTCTCTGCAGAATCGTATCACATCTCCCACATCTTCGCCTGTACTTTTTCTAATTTGTTCCCTCCATAAAAAAGTTTTCTCTCTTCCCTTCATCTTCAGCTCTATTTTTCTCTCACCAGAATCATCTCAAGAATACAAGCAAACCATTGTTATGATCAGATGTTTGTACTCCTTTACTATTACTATAACTTATGGGATGGCAACATGCATGCCTAATTTAATTTCGGTTTTGCTGTTGATCAATGAGCATTGTCCCCTACAAACTAATAAATAAATACATTTCCATCCACAGAATATGAGGATTACAAACAACAAGCTGCACAGCCAATCCGTCATTAAAAAAAAAAAAAAAACATACTTAATTCATGCTAGAAATCTCCCATCATACATCTGTCCTGCATTAGCGGCACAAGATGACCAAATCTTTAACATCCAATTTAAACTGTAATTATGTTTGAGTGCGCAGTGGCAGGCCCACACTGTTCAGCAGAAAGAGAATAGATTGCAGCATTAACATATTTCATTTTTCATCTGTGAAGTAGTGATTTACATGCGTTTGTCTCATGTGGAAAATGTTCACATTTACGTTCACAATATCCATCCAAGTGAAGAGGCGTTCAGTGAGAACACTTACACTTGCTCTATTCAGCGTGATTGCATTATATTTATCTTATGAAGAGATTCTGCAATTTACAAGCTGTAAATCATTTTACCATCTCATGCTGCACTCATGGAAAATTCCTATCCATCCATCCATCAAAAGAAAGACACACACACACACACACACACATCAATTTCAATGTGGCCCCACCCCTTCCTGTATGAACATACCTGNACACACACACACACACACACACATCAATTTCAATGTGGCCCCACCCCTTCCTGTATGAACATACCTGAAGCATCACACAGTGTGTGTGTTCAGCTCAACAGTAAAATATATTTTATTATCAGTGGCAGTGGTGGCCTGAAGGTTTGAGAAGAGAGTTTGTGACCAAAGGGTCGCCGGTTCAATCCCTGAGCTGGCAGGAGAAATCTGGGTCAGGGAGGTGAATGAGCAGCGCCTGCCTCTCCCTCATCAACACCACTGAGGTGCCCTTGAGCAAGGCACCTAACCCCCAAATGCTCCAGTGGAGCTCTCAGTGGCCAGCAGAGAAGCCTGTGGTTGTACTGGGCAACTTCCCGGTGTGAATGTGTGTGTGAGGGCGTTCCTGAAAAAGAGCATTAGATGCTCAGTGAAACTAACTCTGAATAAATATTATATATATATGAATATATAATCAGTACTGGTTAGTCAGGACATGCAGAGTTTATTCTCTGTGGATTTTAGCCTTTTGGTGGAGATGTGGACAAAGTTTGTGGTTTTCTCCTCATATCAAAGTGGTGATTCAGTTTGGATTATCAAAATGCTGTTTGCTGCTTCATTATTGCTCTTTTTTATTGTTGCAAACTAGTTTATTGTTGCTATCTGGTTTATTGTTGCTAATTGGTTTGTTCATGCTCACTGGTTTGGTGTTTCTAACTGATTTATTACTGCTCTCTGGTTTATTGTTGTTAACCTGCTTATTGTTGCTAACTGGTTTACAGTACTGTATTATTGCTAACCTGCTTATTGTTGTGAACAGGTTTATTGTTGCTAACTGGGTTTGTTGATTGGTAGTTTATTTTTAACTGGGTTACTGCTCCTTGCTGGTTGATTGTTGCTTCTTGGTTTGTTGCTGCTCTCTGGTTTATTATTGTTCTGTAGTTTACTGTTGTACTTGACACTTATTTGTTGTTGCTCCTCATTTTTCTAAATTACAGAGGGATTTTATTTTGAATGGCTGACTCTATTCTGTATATGGAAGCATAACATTGATGTCTTAGCCTTAACATTACCTGCAAACTCACTAAACCACCATTTTAGGAAAACTAAGGATGTTTTGGAACTTTAATAGTGGCAGTGCTTCTTCCATGAATTCCAAAGAGGAAGGGTGAATGAATAGAAGACACAGAAAATAGCTTTTCTTGATTGGAGTTTGCTGTTGCTGTCATTTAATTTAAACTCTGAAATGGCACATCAGAAATGACGCGCTCTAGAGTGCAACAGTAAACCAGAGGGATGGTGGCTGATTTCTCGCTTGTGACAGTTTGTTCTGATCACTAGTCGTTTGCAGTACTAGGTCAGTGCTTGTCTGAAATGATCTGTACTTGTCATAATGTAATTGTATGTAGCTTCTTTTCTGTGGTTTTTTTTTTTTTTTTTTNTTTTTTTTTTTTTTTTTGGTCTTTGCTGGTTCCTACAGTTGTTTGTGTGTGAACATTTGGATGTTAGATCATCTCTACGTATTCTGTTTTTGTGTTTGTGTTGACTTCCCTGTGTGGTCATTGATTTGAATCCCCTGTCCTATACAATATGATGTTTAAATGATTTGTGGTTTTACCATAAAGAAAGCGATATGCGGGTTTATAGATTTATGAATGAAAAGATTGAATCTGAGTTGAGTCTACAGCTCTCTCTTCTCCGTGCTCCTGATGTCTGACAGCACCTCGCTCTTCATTTCTTCATAGAATATTTGCTTTGACAGACTCCTGATGGTATGATGTAGACAGCAGCAGAGGCTGTACATGCATGTATGAGGATTTGTTGCTAACCCATGGTTTTATTACCTCATTTCATTCTTGGTAACTGCCTGAATTTAGGCCATTGACATGGAGTCAGTCTGCAGATAGAGCCTCCACGGCATTTGTGACTTAGACTGAATGTTTTTAAAGTCGATCTGAAAATGATGGTCATGTTTTACAGCTGCTTTATTAAGTCACTGCTGTCATTCTCCTTGATTTCTTTGTTTGCAACTTAAACGTACAAAAAAGTAGATGCTGCATAATGTTTTGATCAGAATTTATCTGTGACAGCAAGAAATCTTAAAAAGTAACAGATTTTGATGGCATTTTGTAGGTACACTAGGGAGGACTTGGGTCAAGAAAGACCTAATTTGGTTTTGACGGAACCAGATCAAGACCTGGAACCAGATGCAGGAAATGTTTTTTTTCACCTTAATTTTGCAGAATTGGATATTTGTTGACATTTCTGCGTAATTCTCAAAACAAAGACACCAATCTTCATCTGAGAAAATCCAGCATTTGTATCCCATGATGGACTAATTTAGTACACATGCAAGCATTGATCCAGATCTAGTGGATTAAAATACTTGTGCAAACCGAGATCACATTCATGGCATTGCAGTACATTAACTAATAAGGCTTGAGAGTGATTGAAGAGAAGTATGATGAGTGGAAAAATATTTATTTGTTAAATTGTCATGTCTGAAATAAATAATCCATCAATCAATCAATCAATCAAAGGAAGGAGACATAGATTGAGGGGAGAGAGAGAGAGAGAGAGAGAGATCACTTTTGAAAGATGTAGGATATTTGTACATGCATTACATGTTTTTTCTTTCTTAAAAAGGTGTGAGAAGAGAGGAAAGTTAGAGTGTGTGAAATTGTGTGTGTGTGTGTGTGTGTGTGTTTGAGATGAGAAGATATACAGTATATGGAGGGCCATGAAGTGGAGAGAGTGTGATAACAGAATATTGAACATGAGGAGAAAATTGTGTAAAAGGTGTGTGTGAGGGAGAGAGAGTGTCTGATTTTTTTTATATTTTATTTTTTTTGGCAGTGATGGGTGTCATGCTAGGATATTGATGGGATGAAGCTGTGTCTGTTGTAATATGTATGGAAATGTGACCCCACTAGTGTGTGTAGGTGTGTGCTTTGCACACACGTGTGTATGATTCAGCTTGAGGGTTGCCATGGCCTTTTACTGAGCACACACACTCTGCTCACCTCTTTTGCTCTTGTTTCTTTCATCTTTCTCCTCCCTTTCAGAAGAAACACTGGCAGATTTGCTTTGCCTCAGTTTCTTGTCAAGCTCTTTGAAAAATTGGAGTTTGAAAAAATGCTGCTTCAACACACTTTATTATGTTTAAAGTTCTTTATTGTGTTAACACAAAGGGCTCTGCTACAACTTAGACACTGTTATAAGAAGTGCATTTCTTTTAAACTACTTATGTCAGCTTATAACTCTGATTTCTGTATTGTACTTTCTGTACTTTTGGAATACATTTCTCTCTCACTCTCCTGAGACTCCTCAGGTGGTGCACCTGCAAGTACTCTAAGTGCATAAATAACATGATTTAAATGAGGCGTTTACAACAAAATGTCTCGTTCACCGCCTTCCAAAGTTCGTTTCCATGGTAAAATATGGTAAATGTTGCATTGGACAACTGCTAGGGGGCAGAAAGACTACAAAAAAACAAAACAGAAACAGAGCTCAGATGTGCTATCATATAAGTTTTTATGACTATCTTGTTAGCAAAAAGCTGTCTGATTAGGCAAAATTATGTTTTCCACATGGACATAAAACAGTTTTCTCCTCACAGCAAACTAATATTATCCCAAACTGTAGGGGGCAGTGTATCAAAAACCCACACCTACAGCACAGAGTATCAGAGAAGAAGTCTGTTGTTTATAAATGGCATCTTCTGTGAGGAGTGCTGCGTTTGACAGACCTAGGAAGTCAAATTTTTCCCAAGCTCCAACTTCCATCATCAAACTGTTCTAGCCAAATGTAATCAAAAAAGCATAGCTGAACACCAGTAAATACTTTAAACATTAATTAAACTTAGTCATAAGTGCTAACAAAAGTATAGTTAGACTACAGGACTGTCTGGTTGTGTTGTTTTACAATGATATTAATCACTGTTTTGGTATTAAACTTTGTGCAGAGAAGTAATATTATGAAATTATGNTTACAATGATATTAATCACTGTTTTGGTATTAAACTTTGTGCAGAGAAGTAATATTATGAAATTATGTACACTTATGTATCAACGGCAAAGTTATTATACAAAATAGATAGCTAATTTGGCGATGTAGTCTGACCTTTTTCCTTCAATTTAATGCAAGAAAAAATACTTTATTTGCCTGTTAGCTGATCATTTCTACTCACAAAGCTTGCTTCTATGGCTGCTGCCATGTTGAGTGTCATACTCGGTAAGTCGGGGTAGATAATTTTGTCCTAGTTGCCCAGCTGGAGCTCCAACTTTAAGTGCCATTCCAATGCATTTTTCCAAGTAAGAAGTTGGAAAAATCTGAGTTCTGAGGTCTGTCGAATGCAGCTTAAGCTCTTGTGGTTAAATCTGGGATGTGTGCAGAGGCATCATATGGCTTTCCATGTGATGTCAATTTACCGGCCTGGCCCTGTGTGCCCATGTGAATGCATCAAGTACAAATCAAGCTTTTGAGTAAATTCTGCATCCTAAGAAAAATAGTTTTTAATTTTTTTTTCTCCATGCTACACAGCTTCCTAACCTCTTCCTGTTTTGATTTTGTCACTCCTCCCCCCAGACATTTCTGACCTATAAGCAGAGCAAATGTTCTCACATGACGTTTGGTATATTTTGGTGTGCTTGTAAATTTTTGAAGTTAAACCAAACTGATCAAGAATAAATTGACTAAAATAACAATGCACTCACTAGTTTGGCCCAGAGCAAACGGACTCCAGGTTTTAAAATGATTATATGGAGATCAGGGACTCAATGATACTCTATACAAGCCAGAAAAGCAAACAAAGGAGAAAAGCTGTGCAGAGCTGCAGCGCGGGGTGTTAATTCTGAGTGTGTCATGTGATTTGTCAGAATGATTCTTGCTTTGAAGGAATGTTGTTGTCATTTGTGCTCTTACTATGATCTTAATCCTTACAAACAAAGTGTGTTGCTCAATTCCTGGCGAATATGTTTGGCACGGTGGTGTTCACAGGTAGGGAGCCGGTGAGGGATCGTGTCCTCTCTGGCATGTAAAAAGACACACAGATGTCTGATGTCTGCACCCTCCCTGGGCCACCAGGGGCCATCAGCACTGACAATGCAGGAAGTGCAGTGGGAATTTAGTATTCCACACAGGGAGAAAAACTGTCAGTGATCTACTGCACCTACTTCAAAAAAAGAAGCCTGCCATGACTGTGTAGATTTTTCTTTAAATCTGAATTTCATCGTTTTTTTTTATGTTTATGCTTGTCATTCAGGATTTGCATTGGATTTTATTTCAGTCTTTCCACAAATGTGACATCCTGGCAGTAGCAGAAATGGGAGTTGAGCACTTTAAAGGGATTGTGTCAAAGCAGCAATTGAAGACTTGATGCTCTTATGATAATGGTTGCATCATTTTCTATCAAACGGAAGCCACAGCTGTGAAGAGAGGTTACTGAGGGACACACAGATTAACCAGCTCAGCAGAGCACAAGGCTTCTGCTGTTCTCATCTCTCACAACCCTTTGGATGATGAAATTATAATGCAACCCACCCATCATATAAGCTACAATAGCGAAGTTTGCATTAAATTAGGACCTGATTAGCTTTTGTTATTCTCCATTCAAGTTTACTCAGACCATGTCACAACTTGCAGCATTGGTGTGGGGTACTTTGTTGTGCTGACAGGGTGCTGAGTAAGAGGAGACCGTTGGTGCTTGTAACATTGGCTATTTAGGATTTTATGTGTTTTCTACTGGCAGTCAGTGTAAGTCACCCCGGATAAGAGTGCCACTAAATGCCTGACAGGTAAAATGTAGCAGCAGGGCAGGAATGAGAGGACCGTTGCCCCATTCCACTCAAATCCAGCTGTTGGTGACTATGCAGCTACAGTGGAACAGACGAGGGTTAAGCACCTTGCTTAGGGGCACTTCAACACTGTTTACTGAGACAGAACATCTTTGGTTGATTTCCAGAGCTGGACCAGGGGTTTGAACTGGTGACCTTCCAATCAGCCCACTTCTCTAACCCTGGGGTTGTGGGTAAACCCTAAATCCCTCTGAGCTGGTCTGATGACTGTACTAGAGTAAAGTGAATGAGACAGAAGAGGCAGAGGTTATCCTCCCTCTCTGTCTCACCTGCTCTCTCTGTCTCTATCTACTCTGCAGGCAAGATGTTATAGATGTTGAGTTGATCCAGCCTTTTCCTCCAGGGTGATTAAAAGTTCATGTAATCTAACCTCCCTCTTTGTATCTGTCACGCTGTTCCCTCTGCTCCATCTTTCTTTGTCACACTTGTGTCCCCAAGTGGCAAACCGACACCACTGAACGATTAAGCCACTGGCGAGACAAACGTCTTAAGATGCACTTCCACCAATGGCCACTAGAGGGTACCTTGAAATAAATTACTGGAAATGAATAAATTAACTCATTTCACTTTTGATGAGGTACATATTGGTGATTTTGAAAACCGTTAATGGACCATACCGGTGGTTTTGTATGTTTAAGTCAAACAAAAGCTACCTGCATATACATTACATTACTGCCAACCATTTCCCAAAGCATACTAACAGAGCGGTACATTTTAAAATTGTTTTTCCTATTCGAGACAGTCATTGGCTTTGAGTTCATTCCATCATATAACATAGCCCTTTATAAGTGTGTCAGATGACATACACCTCTCTACAAGAAATTATCATTTTTGTTGTTGAGAACAGAAAAGTCAGTATCCACGATGAACTGTTTCCAATATCCAGAAAGCAGAGAAAAATGGTGAAAGTGTTGAGTTGAGGTGAGACAGAGTGAGGTGGTGAAATGAAACAGCCTGCTGTTTCCCATCTTCTTATTGATTTATTCTATTTTCTGCAGTTTCTGGTCTTGAGATTTAAGTTCATACTTCAGGATGCTGTTTATCTCATCTTGGTCACCTTTGCCTTAAAAACATAACCTGCCATGTTCAGTATTGATTTATTCAGGACAATAATTTGTTCTAAATTACAAATGAATTGTACATCATACCCATGAATTATTGCCCATTATATCTGATAAAAAGCTAACCAGAATTATATAATGTTGTGCTTTTTTTCCCCCTTTTTTTCCCCTTCATTTTCTTGTGCTAAGTCTCCCTATCTGACAAAACTGTTGTGTTCAGTGTTCGTGTTTTTGTACAAAACTGTGCAGCTATAAATCTTCATATACTTAAAATGTTTACTCTCTGCAGCCACAAAATAAAACAAACTGTTTTATTAAACTGTTTAAACCAAACTGTTTAAATAAATATATCCCTCAAGTGTTATTAGCTAAGCAGGGGTCATGGTTACCCATGAAGCTGAAGGAGGAAGCTGGTCAATGTAAATTGAACAGATGGATGCTACATGTTATGCTAATATAATACATTAAGAATCTATTGGGTATCCCACCTCTAATGAATGGATTTAGGTTAAACCCATTTATTAGCATCACATTAATGCTTGTCAGAGTAGACAGTAGTTTTATAGAAGTTGACGAGGAAATGAAAAACATCCTCCCTGTATTTCTCTGGAGTTATGATAACAGATATTTCCCCACACTGTGACAGTTGCCTGATGAGTAAAAGTAAAGTATAAAACTCAAAATGTCAGGTTGATCCTTGAATCCTTGAGGTGTCACCAGAATTACTCTTCAGTGACCTAGTTTTAAAAAAAGGAAAGCCTCTTTCTTCTATTTATTGTTGTTCTGTCAGAAAGAAACACCCACTTATCATGATGATAGGATTAGACTGACTAGTGTCCAGAGGTGAAGCTCAGAGCAGCTGAGTCACAGATGTCACAGGGTAGAGGTGAGGGGTCAAAGGTCAGGGTCAGGGCCACAGCCACAGGAGAGAAACCTTTCCTTCACTGTATTCCTGATGAGCTTTCTCTCTCTCTCTCTCTCTCTCTCTCTCTCTCTCCCCCCTCTCACTCTTTCTCTGTATTTTTTCTCTTTTTGTTGTCTATCATTGTCAACAATTAATTCATTTTCTTTACCGAAGTATCAGCAAGACAATTTCTGTGTACATATTCAGATAAGACCATCTTTCTTTTTCTCTGTCATTCTTCACTTTTCTCCACAAAACAGTTTATGCATTTAAGTCTCCTCTTTGATAATTAATTAAAACGATAATCCATTTGTCTGTTATCGCTGGCTGATGTGACATGACGGCTTGTTCTAAAACTCCATATAAACAAGAATGACAAAGATGATTTTATCAAAATGAACTGACAAAACAACAACGTGCTAATGTATTTATTGGTATATACTGCAGTAAAGGACCATGTTGGTGGTTTAAGCCCAAAAAATACTAAATGCATACATGCTACATTACTGCCAACTGCCAAATTTTAGTTTTCCTGTTATTTTGCAAAATGCTATGATCTTCTAAACCCACCCACCTTAAAATTCAATGTTTTGCCTGCGAACACTTACGTCTGAATGTGGAAGGGACGTTCTTTTTTTAATTTTTCGGTAAAAGTCGTCTTCTGAGAGACATACGTTTTTGTCCGTGCAACTCCATGTTGGACCACTTAAATAAACTTACTTTGAGAAAAAACTTAACAGACATTTGTTTAGCAGATGTTTGGTTTCTCAAGCACATTTCAAGTCTCTACCAGTTGATTTTTATAGCATACTGGAAAGAACTGAAACCCAAAACATCATGATTTAAAATTTTCAGGAATTCTCACAGAAAAACAAAACACAAACAAACATTTGTGATCTAAATGTAAATTGAAAGGGTCACTCCACCAAAAACTGAAATACAGGATTTAATTAAACTGACAGATCTTTTATTACAAGGGCTCACATTAGATAATAACTATCTAAGTTATTTGTATTTTCTTTTCCATACTGTAATAATTTTCAGCAACTATAAAAAGAGGAAGGGTTCACCCAACTGACACACACACACAACCTCTGCCCTGTATGAATGCACATTTCCACGCTTCATTGATTCGCTGAGGGTTTGATACGTCATCCAGTATCATTAAATTATGTCCATTGTGTCAAAAAGCTTTTCTCTATAGCCATAATATCTCAGCATATAACCACATTTATACTACTGGCATCCAAATGATTTGCATTATATGCTAATGCTAATACATGCAATTATTCAACATACTCAGAGCTACAGAGAAGCTGTGTTAGAGCTTCCATATGGCTCATAGTCCCTGTGCTGATTATAACCATATCCTGACTGTCAGAAATATGTCGGACTCAGAGCCACGACTCAATTTACATTTTTCACACTTCACATGGTTCCACATGGTTAAAATATAAGACAAGCCAAGAGCTGCTGTTCTTACTTTTATACATACAGTGATAAATTTATCTCACAATCTCAAAACAATTCATTTCTCATCAGCAAACATTGTGATGGTACTCATCTTTTTGTCTTTTTTCTAACTTCATTTAATTTTATATAGTTAACAAGTCTTTTTGTTTATTTGTTTTTGTCCTGATCATAAATAATTATATTATTTTAAAAATATAAAATTAATTTGTTTTCCAACAAAC
Source organism: Lucifuga dentata (assembly GCA_014773175.1). Lineage (NCBI taxonomy): Eukaryota > Metazoa > Chordata > Actinopteri > Ophidiiformes > Bythitidae > Lucifuga > Lucifuga dentata. The sequence goes on from VXCM01004222.1 coordinate 46,776, forward strand.
ACATAAAATTTTATAGTCTGGTCAATCTGGTCTTTAATGTTGAAGATGTATTTGAATATTGTCGATAACACAGAAACACAGAGAGGCATCGCAGTGTTAAATACTGTATCTTGAGATACAAAAACAATCTAAGATAAAGCCAGAAATCTCTGTCCATCTCTCTGCCTGTGGCACCAATAGCTCTAGAACTCAGCATTGTATGAAGTTGATGTTCGGCATGGTTATTGCTGAGAACCCAAGGACATGTAGTGTCACATGTGAAGAAGTTGTTTAGATGAGCGGTTCTCAAATTGAGCTGTGCTAGTAGAAAGTAGTCCGTGCAGCAAGATTTGCTCCAGGCGTGGCAGCATATGCTCCGGTCCAGTGGCACAGTCTCAACCCGAGCCCATACAGCAAACAAAGCTAGCTCACGAGGATGTGCAGAACAAAATTATGGCAGGCTGCGGCACACNACAGCAAACAAAGCTAGCTCACGAGGATGTGCAGAACAAAATTATGGCAGGCTGCGGCACACACCAGAAAGTCCGGCTTGTTCCGAACAGGCACGTTTTCAACGGGCACTGCACTAGTGAACTTAAAAATAAACATGAGCAAAATTAAACCATAATGTTTCAGTATAAGACCTCTCTACTATGCTGCTACACATTACTATACTAAGTATATACAGTATGTGCTACATATGTTTCCATGGTCATGCCCACACTATACATTTCACTGTGGCAGTATGAGTACTATGAGTGTGTGTGTGTGCACTAAAACCCAAAAGTTTGATTTCCTGTTATTGTTGAGCTCATAGCTGCAGTGTCTCTGATCACAACATCATCCAACTAATACCAGCCTACAGACCGCTGTTTAAAAGAGAGAAACCTGTGCTGAAAACTATTACTGACTGGTCAGCGGATAGCACTGAGAAATTGCGGGGATGTTTCCTCTCTACAGACTGGGACATTTTTTACCAGAACAATGATATAAATTGTATTGCTGAAACAATCACTGGATACATTCATTTTTGCATAGAGTCAGTGACTACCAAAAAGACTATTAAACTATACCCCAATAATAAAAAGTATATCACATCAGAAATTAAAAGTTGTATCAGGAGGAAAAAGCAGGCTTTCTCCAATAAAGATGAGATACAGCTGAGAACGGTGCAAAAAGAATTAAATGGGAAATTAAAAGAAGTGAGGGAGCAACACAGACTACAAGTCTGTCAGAGCTTCGCTAGTATGGATGCAAAAAAGTTGTGGAATTCACTGAAAGACATGACCAATATGCATTCAGGAAAAAAACCAATTTGCTCAGGTAATGAATTTGAAAAAGCACAAAAATTCAATGATTTTTATTTATGATTCATTTCCAGCGCAGAGTGTTTTGAGGAGGAGTGTAGAGAGGTAATGAGTAGCATTGTCTGTGATTTTGTGCAAGACAGAATTGCGATGGATGTTACAACTATTTCAAAAGTTTTCGGTAAGTTACGCACTAGGAAGGCCACAGGGCCTGATGGGATCTCAGCTTTTCTATTAAAAACATTTGCAGAAGAACTGNCACTAGGAAGGCCACAGGGCCTGATGGGATCTCAGCTTTTCTATTAAAAACATTTGCAGAAGAACTGAGGCCTGGCTGGTGTCCCTTGTACCAGTTATCAATTGACTTAGGTTCTATCCCAACAATCTGGAAGAGGGCAATTGTTACACCAGTCCCGAAAAAGCCATGTTCACAGGAAAACAACGATTTTAGGCCAGTAGCTGTAACTTCACTAGTTATGAAATCTCTGGAACATATTATTGTTGGAAGATTGCGTGATGATGTCAATTCAGTGTTAGACCCATATCAATTTGCATACAAAAATAATAGGAACACCAGTGATGCTCTGAACACTGTTTCTCACTTGATTTTAAAACATCTTGAAAACCGTATGTCTTATGTAAGACTGTTGTTTATAGATTTTAGTTCAGCCTTTAATACAATGTTGCCACAAGTTCTTTTAGGGAAATTAAAACAAATGGAGGTTAATCCCTACATTATAAAATGGTACCATTCCTTCCTGGTAGATAGGCAGCAACAAGTTAAAGTAAACTTGACCTTGTCAGAGCTGCAGACAGTAAGTGTGGGAGCCCCTCAGGCGTGTATTAGCTCGCCTCTCCTCTTTACGTTGTACACAAACGACTGCAGAAATCAAAATGAGAATAATTACATCATTAAATTTTCAGATGACACTGTCATACTCAGTTTACTGGAACAGGGGAGTGATGTGAGCCTCTACAAAGCTGAAACTGAAAAGTTTGTTGAGTGGTGTGATACACATAATCTGTTACTCAATGTGAAAAAAACAAAAGAAATGGTGTTGGACCCTAAATCAGTCGGTGAATGTGAGCCAATCTCTATTAAGGGAGAAATAATTGAACAGGTACCACAGTACAATTACTTAGGTGTGATTTTCGACCAGAGTCTGTGTTGGATGGGTCATGTTGAATATGTATGTTCTCGGATTTGTCAGCGTTTACATTTTTTACGCAGACTAAGACTTTATGGAGTACATAAAGGTGTTATGATGGTGTTTTACAAAGCAATTATTGAATCAATTCTCCGTTATGGTATCACAGTATGGTTTGGTAACCTAACTGTTAAATTAAAATCCCAAATCAATCACTTGACAGGAAGGGCGAGGAAAATCATTGGCCAGCTTCCCCTCTCACCTTTACAAGAGATATACGAAGAATCAGTCCTTAAACAAGCAAGGAAAATAGTGTCTGATCCGAACCATGTACTCCATGAAGAATATGAACTCTTACCATCAGGTCGAAGGTATCGGCTGCCTAAGTGTGGCTCAAATAAGTATAAATTCTCCTTCGTGCCTTCTTCAACAAAATTACTGAATAAAAACTAGGGATGAATTAAGATCAACATCATAATGTGGGTTTTTTGTTTTTTTGTTTTTTTTTTATTTATCAGTAGCACTGTGGTATTTAGCAATGTATTATTATATATTATATATATATGTATTTAGCACATGGCACATTGATCTTTTAATGTTACAGTGATTGTTACAATGTTAGGGTTGAATGTAGAATGGATGTGTGTATGGAACAGCACCCCGATGCCCAAGCCAAATTTCTCCATGGAGACAAATAAAGTTGACCTTTGACCTTTGTGTTTGGCCACAAGCTAAATAAATTTTTCTGAGCAGCACAGAAAATGAATTAAATATTTACAGTAGGACATTATGAAATATTAAAAAGGCACTCAATCAGTACTTTATATCAGTACTTAATCAATACTTTATATTTTAAAAGGATGCATAAATACTAGATTAACTTCCTGCGGTTCCCAAGTGTTTTAGAACCTGTCACCTCTGCATATTTATTGTACTTTGTCATGCAGCTTTGCACTCATGAGAACACACAGGAAAATGTTCACCTTTAAAGGACCATGCTTGTGATTTTGTGTTTGACCTGATTACTACCAGCATACATGTTATGTTACTGTCAAGTACTTTCCAAAACATGAAAGCTAAATTACAGTTTCATGTTCCTTCTAACATCTACATATGAATGTAGAAGACACGGTCATTTTTAATTTCTCAGTAAAAACCCTCATCATCTGGGACTATATTCCCTGGTGGAGATGTGTTTTCTTCCATGTACTCCATGTTGATTCAGTTGAGTTAACTATGACAAAAAACAAGAATGATGTTTGGTTGAATTTGATGGATCACTTCACTCAAGCATGTTTCAAATCTCTACAAGTTGATTTTAATAGTGCACTGGAATGAAATAAAACCAATGGCAGTCGGGAAAGAAGGAAAAACAATTCTAATATTTTCTGCTCCAATAGTATGTTTTGGAAAATTGTTGTCAGTAATGTAATGTGTGAAATCACTGGTATGAACNCACACTCTCTCTCTCTCTCTCTCTCTTCCAGTATTTGCTGACAGAGAGCAGCACTGTGCTAACAGTTTCTTCCTGCTCCTCAGTATGCATACGTTGCCTGAGTTGCTAAATATGCTAAATATTCACCATACCAGCCGACAGCTGTACCCAGTCTGTTCCATGAAGTACGCAAAGGCAGGAATTTAAAGAAAAGGTTTCTTCCAGACTGCAGTCTCAAGTTCAAACTACACACACACACACACACACACACACATGCAGTCTGACACTGAAGTATTTAAGTGCTCCTGTGGGATGAACGTTCCTTCATTAGATGAGGTCACAGCTACATTCTCCATTCCACCACGCAGTCCATTATTACCACAACCATGCCCCATCACCATGACGATGATTGGGCCTAATGGGCTCCTCTAGCTGTATAAACTATAATGGAAGATAAACCCTTTCCATTATGACTGAATCTTCACGATGATGTTTTAAAGCACAGACACTAGCACACTTAATTGGACACAGTGATGACATGCATTAGTTATACCCATGGGTTTCTATGTTCTTCTATTCACCATGCATTTGGAAGGTGCGACTCTGAAATAAATCACACATCAACTGAGTGCATTTCCATTTTTACCATGTAACAGCTTATCCATATATATGTAATCAGTCAAATGTCTCACAGGAAAAAGTAAATAGTGCTTACGATTAAAAGGACTACAGGACATTGGAGGTTTTTGTATTTGTATTAAGGAAAAAACAAGACATGAACCAGTCAACAATCAATCATCACTTAAACTAAGTAATTACTGCTTTTAACACATAATTAAGAGGATAACTGGTAATTAGTTAAAGCTGAAGGAACACGAAAAGTGACAAATTAGAATAATAATGACTTTCGCCAGCTCGTGAATTTTTGGTAAACGGAGATGACATCGAAGACGTAAAAGTAAATCAACATTAAAGGTCTTTGTGGTTGCTGAAATAGCAAGTGTTTATAGTTCACTGCTAATTTAAAGGATATCAGCACTAAAAATTGTATATATTTTATTAATATGAAATAGTGAAGTCATTAAACACTAATTCAAGTGCTTTCTGAGGTGTGAAATTGATGTCAGTGTTTCGTAAATACATATGCAGTATTTATACATTAGAATTGCAATTTAATGCATAATGAAAGTACTGGAATGCATTATGAGTATGTTATGACATGGTTTTTTGCTGTCAGCTTCCCCAGGAAATACACAAAATAATGTCTATAAGTGGCTTATGCATTTATTCAGTTGTTACCAGCTGTCATCTACACTGACTGAAAGAAATCTACAAGAAATGTACATAAACAGGCTGCCCATAAGTGGTACGCAGCTATGCATGAGCTCCCTTAATGGGAAAATGCACAGTCAGCTGTCCTGTAAACATTCATTTCTGTGCTGAGAGAGAGGTAGAGAGATCCTGTACAATATGTACCTTTCTTTCTGAATCTGTCTCCCCCCCCCCCNGTCTTCCCTCGGTTTGATTATAATGAAATTAATTGAATTAATTGAATTCACAGTGAAATTTTGCAGGACCTGAGCACGTTCACCCATGTCATAAATGCACATTCACGTCATAAATACATTAACCTGAGCAGAAAGCAGAAACATAGTTGTCTACTTGCTGCTAGTAGACAACTATGTCCCACTTCTTCCTCCAACAATGCACAAACAGACCGTCCTCACTACATGTCAGGAAATTAAAGAGGCTCTGTGAGTTTGGGAGCACATACAGCGCTGGCCGAAAGTACTGCACCCTCCCTGTATTTTTGTGTAAACTTTACCAAAGTACCACTCCAAACACAACAAAATTTATTTATTGGTGTCTTGCAAATAGTTGAGTATTCGTTCAGAATATTCAACTATTCTTTAGATAAATATGGATTTCAGAGTAGGTCATATGACTACAATATTTCTACAAGTCAGTGAAAACACGTGACAAGCATTTGCTCTGACCCCTACCACATAGAAGATGTTTTAACTTTCTGTTTGATTTCTACTAATAATATTGGTATTTTTCTTCAAATCTTAATATGTCAAGTGTCTTCTTACTTAATTCTTATGAACTAGGAACTAAGATGGCTTTTTTTTTCAGTTGTACTTACTCTAACAACTAAAAAACAATACATTTTGTTGTGTTTGGAGTGGTATATTTTAACTAAGAAAGTAAAGTATACACAAAAATATGGGGGGGGGGGGGGGNGGGGGGGGGGGGTGCAAATATGTGAGCAAGAAATAGTAAAGTTTGAGAAGTTTGGCAATCAATATGTTTACAGGTGCTTTAAAACTTCAGTTATACTCAGATTAAGGCAATAAATTGTTTTTGTTTTTTTTGCAGACATACAGTATACACACACACACACATATATATACACATACACACACACACACACCCCGTATTTGGGTGAAATGTGTGTAAATTGGAGTAAGCTTAATACTCCAAGTAACAGAACTAGATCAATTGGTAAATTGATTTATTTGGGCTTGTAAACATCATAATCAGAGTAAGCCACCTCCGCATGCAGTTCTTCACTGTAGGACTTCCTCAAAGTTCAATTGCAAAATACATCATGTTTATTCAACAAACTGCAAAATCCTATTAATTCCATCAATGGAAAAGTCTTACTCCCATTATTGCCTTAATTGGAGTACAGATAAATAATGTGCATTTAGTCATACTGAGTGTTCAGTGTCAGCGTGGAGGCACATTGCTGAAAATATGGAGGCTTCTAACAGCCAATCAGATTTAGCTTGTTACATCTGATGAGATGATGATAATCTACAACACATCTGCACACAGTTTTAACTGTTTTCTGTACCACATGCTGATATTGGAAATGCTTTGCAATATCACCATGTGGTTTCTCACCTTCTTCAGACTGCAGCAGTATTAGCTGATAATCAGTGTAAACTAAAAGCTGGATAACATTGGTTCACTCAAGTAATGCAATCCCCTCCCCCAAAATAAAAAATAAATAAATAAAAAAATAAACAGTTGCGTTCTGCTGGTTCTCATTTTAGTACTGGACTGAAACATTATGCGCACCCCTGTACATAAATAAGGAAGGGGTATGAAATTAGGAGAAAATGCCAACTAACTCTTTGGTCATCACTGTATTTGAAGTATGTACCAATAGAATAGCTGGAAATGCATTATAGGAATTTTCTACGTAGTCTTTTTATCATGTCTTTGCTGAAACTACATGTTGTGTAAAGCATCAACTCATACGGAGCTGATAATGAGGACAGGACGTTGTCTTATGTTTTATGGACACTAAAGTCTGAGAAAGCTCTTTGCTAATGGAGAAGCTCTGCCTGTGTAAACGCTGTTCATCACACTCCATGAATATGGATGTGAATCTGCACGATGCTCCTTCTCTGCTCGCTTCATTTAACTCTCTCGAATTCTCAATTTTCACTTATTACCACACGCTTGTTGAACTACTGCTGCACTTTTGCTCCATCCTCAAGAGGAAGTACAAAAAACATCCTCACATCCTCTGGTGCCTAATTGATTGATTTGCAATTTGTATTTCTTGTTAGTAATATGTTGATTTAGCTTTCCTCGATTTCCTCTATTCTGGTTTAGATGATTTTGTCCATATGGTGCCAATTCCTTGAAGTGCTCTCAGGGCATTTTCAGATCTGAAGTCTATTTGCTCTGGGACCAAATTGTTCCAATGCTGCATTTACCACTTGGCTAGTTTTCACACAGATAAAACATTCCAATCAAACCAAAATACATCAGCAAAAGTCACGTGAGAACACTCTCTCTGCTCATTGATCAGAAATATCTGTGGGGCAGAAGAAAGAAAGAAAATCAAAACAGGAAAAATTTTACAATACTACAAAAAGTTTACAATACATGGAAAACTAGATAACATGGAACATAGAGGATACTGGGATACTTTCCCAGGCATAGTCATCTTTTGGTCCATTTATCAAAAAAACTATGGCAACAGAAATTGAATTTGACTTGACAACGTGTGGAAAAACTACATTCATTACATGATGTGAAGAAGACGTGCTGCCTTCAGACGGCTGAACAGGAGAATGGAGCTCATAGTGAGAATATACAGTACAACCACATGCTAACCTTCAACATGTTCATCTGAACATGTATTAAGTAAGTTTGATATGTTATGACCATTTCACAGCATCCGTTTTAACTGCTATGGCTAATCAGTTGACATTATGTTGACAGCAGCACTGTCAACATAATGAAAAGAAATTAGATAAATAGTTATGCAGAGCAGCTGTGGCATTTCTTTGGGGAAACTAGGTTCATACTGTTATGCCTCACAGCACACATCAGCAGCACCATCTCTGCATAAACACAGTGAGGTCTAAGGAAGGCCAGGCCTTTATTGGTTTTGAGTAGTTCATACAGAATTACTCAAAACCAATAAAGGAAGATGCTTTCATGATGACCTGCATGTGTAAACTCCCAGTCATGTGATATCCACTAAATATGTGGTCGTCCTAACAATGCTCAACAATATCATGAGGTGTTTTCAGACCTGAAGTTCAGAAATAAATTTAGAACTATTTTACCTTGAACTCTCTTGAGTAAGAATTATGTGGTTCCTTAGGTGAGTTCCTTGCTCAAGTGAAGATTGTGGAAATTAGGATGTGACATCACTTTCTATCAGATTTTTGTGATTTTTAATTTTTTTGCAGTCTTTTCATTTTTAATTAATTTTCCTTGACTGTTTTTACATTATGAGTAGTTCTAAGTTCCAGGTACAGTACATGACACCTATTGAACTACTTTTCAAGTGGACGATTCAAAAGGGGAAGTAACTGAAATGAGTAAATACCATAGTAATGCCTCTTCAAGCATTTATGAATGAAGGGACATGGGTTTGTGACGATATTTGCCCTTAGCAGCACGTTAAATCTGGTGCTGAGTTTTAAGAATTACCCCCCAAAGTCTCTGTGGATTTCTTCATCCACATGAATTGATAGAAGGTCTTTCACCTCCTGATCAGCCCACAGTTTTATGTCATTCTCTATCTTCAAAAGTCTTGAAATAGTGTTAAATCTGACTAGTCAGTGATGTTCAGTTTTGCAAGTTTCATCCAGCAGAAGGTCTTGAAGCATTGGTGAGTAGCAAGCCTGGATTAGGAGCTAAAAAAAAATCCATAAACTACAATTTTGGTTTGAAAATGGATTTGAACATACAGTAGCATCATGTTGCTGTGAGATGGTTCCTTGGTGCAAGGTGACAGAAAGCTCCTGAGTTCTTGAAACTTTTCCTGAGTTCCCTACAGATTAATGGATGAGTCTCATTGATTCTCAGTCAGTATCAGTTTTGCTCTTCTTGTAAAATCATGTAAAATCATGAATTGCTCATTCTGTCTTTTGGCACTGACTGGCTTTGCTAAAGTTGAGTTTCTTAGGGCCATCCAACTTCTTGAAGGTATTCAGCAAAATGGCTAGATGTATTGGTGTATGACTCAATATTATCAAGTGTCTATGGATATGCTTTCCATGAGGTAAAGTTGACCAGAGATGGGACACATCACAACCAAGAGTGTGACTGATCATCAGCAGGACTATCCATTTTCAGCAGTTTGAGTATATAACTGAACTGTCTTTGCTAAACATTTACTGTAATTTCCAGCTGACTCTGCCTTCTCTGCCCACTCACCCACTGCCAAAACACATTAGTTGCTGTGGGCCGCATGATAAGGGAAACATCACGCGGCAATTACTGAAGTTAATAATGCAATTGTGAAAAGATAAATTTCCTGGTTACGTTTGTAACTACCTTGTTACAGGGCTGAGAGCACAGATCTGATGTCTATTTGTGATACAACTACACCGAACAGAATAACAAACATTTTAAGTAAAAGGTTGTTCTTTTGAACTGTATTCTCAGGATTCAAATGTCGACCTGAATAGCCCAAAACCTCCAATTCACTGCTTCATTTGTCATTTATCTGCTCTCTGCTTGGGAAGAACAGGACTCACAGGCAGCAGGTTTAGTTATTCTTAGTAGGTTAGGACACAGCGCGGCACAGCCTGACATCCACTAATCAGTGCTGGGTTAAAGGACCATACCAGCGATCGTACTTCAGCATGTCCGAAAGATGTTCATTATGGCCTTTGTCATAATAAAGCTCTTCAGCTGTTCTCTTCCACACTTTGCATTTATAATGATTTGTATGTGATTTTATAATCACAAGCAGATCATCTGATTTTTTTTTTTTTTTTTTTTTTTTTTTTTATGAAAAGGGATAAAAATATCAGATGATCTGCCATGTTGAATGTTTTGAGTGTGATTTTACCAGCAAATGGCACTAATTGGTCTGATGTGCTGTATTTGTAGGTGAAAAGTTCTAAAAATTGAGCTTGATCAGGAAAAACAAATGTCACATTTTCATCCAGTGAAACTCTGTTGTTGTGAAAGGCTCTATTAACAGGGTGTGAGTCTGAAAAGTATTACTAACTCATGAAATATTTGCACAAATTATTCACCTCTGGTGTGTAAAGGCTTTTACAGTGAATGTTCCATGTGACAGATACAGAATTGTTGATGTAGCTGGATGCTACAGCACTGCCATTAATAGGATCTCACCAAACCCAATTAATGGAACAATGTCATCTTCATTTATCAGAAAACTGCAAGTAAACAAATACCATATATCAGAGAAGTAAAATTACAGTCTGAGTAATTTTTCCTTCTAATTTTGAAGTGGCTGTCACAAAACAAGGCTGTGAGCGTAGACACAGCTCAGCCAAGTTAATGAATATGAATGTAACCTATAGAGGAAGTATTCGCTTCATTACCAACATATTGTATGGGTCCACTGCAATATCCAACAACTATTGCTCGCTGATGCAGGTACAATCATGCTACAGCTCACACACACACACACACACACACACACACACACACACACACACACACACACACAAAGTCTGAGAGGAGATTGAATTCACAACTCAATGGAATTAAATCACTGATATAGAACAAGTACGCACTGAATTAGATGCAGTTGTTATGTCTATGTGCCATGAGGTTTTACACACACACACACACACAGCTAGCAGTGCAGACACAGAATGGCCACAGGATGAATAGTATTTGAACATCAGTGCAGTTTGTATTGAAATGTACAGACATATTTCAGCATCAAGACGTTCAAATGAAATGAGATTTCATGAATTAAGAATCTCTTTCTCTGTCTGAGAGGCAGACAAAGAGAGAGAGGAAGAGCATGGATAATCATAGAGAGAGAAGAGGCAGACAGAGAAGAAAGAGTTGGAAGACAGAGTCAGCCATTCTCATGTTGTGAGCAGTTTCTTTAAACTCGTAGTGTTGAGTAGATTTAACCAGGTAAGAAGAATTTTTCTGAAACTCTGAGATGATTTAAAAAATTTAAGACAAATAAAATTCAAAGTCTCGATATTCATTGTAGAGAACAGTGTGTTTCATTAGTAGCTTAATGTGAACTAAACACAGCAAATAAAGGATTATGGGTAAAATGTTGACCTCTGAGGCCATGGTATTCAGCTGAAAAATGGTGGATTCTAGGTGGGGAGTGATTTGCTGCCCAGTGTTCCAGCTGTTACCTCTGATCATGAACTCTGAGTATCCAAAGAATGAGGTTGGAAATGCAAGCAGTCAAAATAAGATTTCTCTGGAAGTTAAGGCGTTTTTACACCTTCATGGTCCAGTTCAGTCACTCTAGGGTTCATTCCCTTTTGTTCATATGGTTTGTTTGGGCAGGTCTGAACATCTGAACACAGCAATCGCACCCAAGCGTGGACCAAAGCAATCCCTCAAGACTGTTTTGCGGAGGTGGTCTCCATCCGGTTCCAAACAAAGAAAGTGGTTTGATTGTGGGCTGAACATGATCCACACTACTTCCAAACCAACTACAGAGGAAATTATTGATGTATTGATTGATCAAGAACTAGAGATGGCAAGGTGTGTGTAGTTAATGTTCAGTAAACTCCACCTTTGATTAGCAAATCAAACTGATTCTATGAAAAGGTGTTAACACATCAATCTGAGCTAACACGTGTTCAGATGAACATGTAGAAGGTTAGCATGTGGTTGTATGTCCTCAGTATGTTGCTCCATTCTCTTGTTCTGCATCTGAAGGCAGTACATCTTCTTCACATCATGTGAAACAACATGTGGTTTTCCACACGTTGTCTTGAAGCCAAATTCAGCTTCTGTTGTCAGTTGTCTTGGTATATAGACCAAATGATGACTATGACAAGGAAAATGAACTTTTTCATTTTTTAAACCAATGTTTTTAAACTGTCACCTCGGAGTCCCCCAGAAGGAGTTAGAGGGCCTGGCTAGGGACAGGGAATGTGGGCCAGTCTGCTTAGTCTGCTGCCACCGTGACCCGTACCAGGATGAGCGGAGGATAATGGATGGAATGGATGGATATTTTTAAACCAACAGATCTTCAACAAAGATAAATTTGTTAGGTTTTGGCAATAATATCCAACATGGTTTGCTGTTTTATAGCCTGAAGAAGAGCTCAAAATCTTGTTTTATGCTTGATGTGTCTGCTTGAACAAATTGACGTCATGCAGTTTGTAAAAAAAAATGGCAGAGTTGCTAGTAGAAGAGGTTGGTAAATACAGGCATACAGGCATCTCAATAAAAGATAATCTAGACATTCGGGTGATAACCAATTCTTGCTGTGATGTCTCAGAAAAAAAAGTTCTTGGAAAAGAATGGATGTTCCAGAATGCATGAAAACATTCTGGATGAAAACATTTCACTTATATGTGAAAGCTATAATGAAAGAGCTAACATATACACAGGATTATGGAAGGCACATTTGTTTTAATTTCTCGGTACAAGCCATCTTCTCCTGAGACTATATTCTCACACGTTGGATTAACTTTCCCAAGCGCATTCCAAATCTCTACAAGTTGATTTTTATTGCATACTGGAATGAACTGAAACCAATGGCAGCCTGGAAATTAGGAAAAACAATTCTAAAACATACCGCTCTACTAGTATGTTTTTGAAAATGCTTGTAAGCAATGTAATGTGTATGAGGGTTGTATATATTGAGCTCAAACATACAAAATCACCAGTATGCTCCATTAACTCACATTTTCCTATTTATACATGATGTATTTATGTATTCCTGAGGGGGATGTCAATGCAACAATAGTCACAATGGTTTATAATAAAGGAAATGATCTGTTGTGTGTTTAGACCCTTAGCATTTGAAAGAAGAGAAGGATGGGAAAATGAGAAACGGGATGTCTCTCCTAATATGTGTCCCAGCAAAAGAGGAGGACAAAGAGAAAGAGTGAGAGTGTCTCTTTTCTAGGAGTCGGTATCACTGAGACTCAGGTTTGTCCCTGTTGGCCCTCAGAGGGACACAGAGGTGTAAAGGCTGAGGACAAAGACACAGACAAGCTTTGTTCAGTTTATCACTGACACACACAAATACAATCGCACACAAACCTGTGACCCTAGCCCACTGTCCAAATTTCACACACACCACACACACACCACCAGCTGAGTGTGATGAATGGGTTGGTTACAACCGTGTTGTCATGGTTTCTTCTAGTAAAGACCTGTGCTCGCTTTGAGATCACACACACACACACACACACACACACAGAGGGCCCTACTGTGTCTGCCTGTCCACAAAAGTATCACCAACCAGACAGATGGTGAAACTGGAAATTATGGGAACAGTTCAAGGCTGTAATTGTAATATATATTGGGGGGGGGGANCCCCCCATATTTATATAAAAATATATAAATATAAAAATTGCTATGCTACGACAGGAAACCACACACCACTGTACAAAATAGTCATTAGCAAATGTAATTATAACTAAACTTAACAAATTACCATTATAATTAATACCAATTCTAGCATTATAGTGGTTTATTTATGTTTTGTTGTGAATTCTTCATGTTCAGAGACATTTATGTTCAAAGACCTTAAATTTATTTTGAAANGTTTTGTTGTGAATTCTTCATGTTCAGAGACATTTATGTTCAAAGACCTTAAATTTATTTTGAAATATGAGTTTGTTTCTGCTTCCTTCTCTTTCCGCTCAACCTCTGTTTGTTTCTGCACGGTTAATGTTGCAGAAGTCACTGATGATGTAAGTTGTAATATTACTGCTTAGCAATAATATTACAACTTAAAATTACAATTGAGTTATTATGCTACATGAACCTTATAGCAGCAGCTATAAGGTTCATGTAGCATAATAATTCCATTGTTTCTGTATGTCATGATGTTGCACTGTCTAGTCGATGTTACGTGTATTTACAGCTGTCATGTCGCTAAAGACTTGTTTCAGTAATTAACATTAGCCTGCCCTGTTTGGAAATTAGCCTTGCTAAGTGTTAAGCTAACTGGCTAGCCTAGCTAGCTAGCTAGAGGCTAAGAGGAGTTTTAGTGCCCTGAGGAGACTTAAGACATGGCTGGAGAGCATCAACAAAAAAAAAAAGAAAAATTTGATTTTNCCCCCCATGTTGACACCATGGCTATAGCCTTGGAACAGTTCATCATCATGTGAGCTGTAATATTGTCATAAACTCCAAAAGCATGATGATTTCAACAATAAATTGCATGTCACTTTATTTGGTTAAACATAAAATGCAGCTGGTGGTTTGAAAAGGCAAATATCTGATAAATGTTAAAATATTTCTTTTGCTCAGATGGATCAGAAATAAACAAAAGTGTTCATGGAGGCGTCCATGTTGTCTCACTTTTTAGCTTGACAGCCTGGTGGTCATAAATGACATAATTCAGAGTTATGGTTTAACAGTTCTGAAGTACAATGAATGCAGCAATACTTAGAGCTGCTGAGTTTCTTGTGACTTTACTAACAGCCAATGAGCTGCTTGCTTTCTTGCTAATAGCCAATCAGAATTCATGCAAACGTTTGAGTTTCTGGCTTTTTTTGGGGGGGGTTTTGTTTTTGGCTTTTTATACACACAGGTCACACACAGGACACAGGACATATATGACTTTTACCCACCATACATTATATAATAGAAACAAGGATGCAAAAGGAAGCAATTTTAATATCAAACATTTGTTAATGCCATTTATGTTTTGGTTAGTATCCACAACTTGCAAGTAAATAATACAGATTGTTAGTGTAGCTTGATGAAAAGGGGAAACCCTCCGAGCTGGAAATGTATAACTTTACCTTGAGCTTATTCACATGGAGTGCAGTCACAGTCTTCTGTCATCCTGTCTGGTCTTGTTGTTACATGGATTATAGGATGTCAGAATGTGATCATCTCTAAAGTATTCATTTTGATTTGACAAAAACAGCACAAGAACAAGCTCCCGAACATTTATTGCACCTGGTAAAAACAGCCTATCTGAGTAATTCAGCGATACCATCAGTGAACCTAATGAACTCTGCTCGGTTGGTTCTCCATCTTACAGGAAATTAAATCTTTCAGCAGTCATTCTTATTCCCTCCTGTCAGATTGTACATGGCAGCTCCCCAGCATGAGTGTGTATCACTGACCGTGTTTAATTCCTGCTGAGGGATCCAACCAAACCTGTTTCACCTTAATTGTGTTGTTTAATCAACTGGCTTATTTCCCGACTGAGAGTCAGATGGTGTGAAACGCCGCCTTTGGTGTCTCGGCTGAAAATATGAGAAATAATATCGAGGTGCAGCAGAGGAACAAATATTTAAAAATTAGTAAATACACGCAGCTCAGCCCTTATATTTCAGTTATCTTCACAGACTCAAAGAGCATATGAGGAATTCATCCACCTTCCATTCATTCATCCATTTTCTACTGCTTATCCAGTTCCAGGTTGTGGAGACAGAATCCTAAGTGAACTTGCCTAGATTTCCCAACCTCCAGCTCTCCATGGGGTATAGTCTGAAAAGCGTAGTCTGACATCCTGAAATTCCTTCCCAGGAAGGTGTCCAGGAGGCATTCTGATCAGATGCCCAGGCCACCTCAGCTGTCTCCTTTCAATGAGAAGCAGCAGTGGTTCTCCTCTGAGGGCCCTCCTGTCTGAGCTCCTCACCCCGTCCCTAAGGGTGAGTCCCAGTACCCTAAACAGGAAACTCATTTTGACCGTGATCTCATTCTATCAGGTCAGCTCACAGCCGTAGGTGAGAGTTGGCCACTAAATCTTGAGTTCAGGCTCAGCTTTCTTCACTACATCAGTCTACAGTAGCCACATCGCTGGAGATGCTGCATGAATCCAACTATCAAAATTCCTACTCCATCCTTCCTTCACTCCAAATAAAATCAGGAGGTATTTGAACTCCATCGCTTGAGGCAGCAACTCACTACCTACCTACCTGGAGGGGACAATCCGCTATTTTCCAGCAGAGTACCACGGCCTTAGATCTGAGGAGGAGGAGGAGGAGCTGACCCTCGTCTCAGCTGCAAACCACCGTAGTGTGTGTTAGAGCTCATAGCCTGGTGATGCTAACAGAACTACATCATCTTCAAAAAACAAAGATGCAATCCTGAGGTTACCAAACTCAGGAAACGTATATCAGTATGGTCAATATGTAAATAACAAGCTTTCCTCTATTACTTTTAAAGCTGCATTAATCAATTTTGCTTTGGTTTGCAATTACAAAGTCACTTCCAAAGTTTAAAAAAAAATTACAAAAGATGCTTTACATGTTTATATCTGAAAAAAATAATGTTCAATCAAGTGTCACCTGATGTGCAGATTGTCATTAGCATCACGCTTTCGTGCTTTGCTAAAGCCAGATTTTTGTTGGAAGTGAAATGTGGAAATCTAGCCACCTGTTCTGTCTAAACTATTATTTGTTTTACTCAACAAAGACAAATACTGGTGCACCGCTGATCACTAATCTGTGCAACAGATCCACCAGTCGAGTTACAAAACCAAGGCATCTGCCAGAGCTCTTGTACTGAATAATTACATTCAATGACAAATTGATTAATAAATGAGAATTTGATCGCTTGTGTAATCTGCATGGATGAGCTCACACAAGATAAACAAGTGGCAGCCACAGTCTCCTTCATTGTGCCCTCACAGTATTATTATTTAGGGATTTAGTTGATGATGTATTCATCCTGAGTGACTTAGAATGAATGAATAAGTAGCTTTTGATTGTTTTGCTCAAGGGCACTAAGGGGGCTTCACACGATAAGCTGTATTTGCGACACGGAGGGTGATCTGCTGGTCGTTCATCTCGCTGCCTTCACTCCCAATGCCCTGCACTTTGATCAGCGCATGGTACGGAGTGCTGATGCAGCAACACGTGTCATCAAGAAGTGCACAGGGTAGAAACAGCCACTTTTCAAATACGATCATAGATTATATACCTGGTAAGCTGTGTGACTGCTGACATTTCACCAGGCAATTCTGCAGATCATAGTATCATTTTAAAGTCATTGTACAATTCAGGGAATTGCTCTGTACAGGTTATAAACTTCTCTATTGTGTCTCTTCTGCTGAAATCGCATATAACTATTTTCTCATTGGCTTCTCATTGATTTTTTTATTTTATGTGATCCAGTAAATTTACATATACGCTATATTCAATTTTTTTTTCCTGTACTGCAATTAAGGTAAAATTGCAAGTCAGTCATTTTCATAAATGAAGTTAATAGGATTCTGTCATTTACTGAAAATACATGGCTTGACTTAAATCCTTTTGCTTTATGAAGAGCAAAGGTCATTTATGAATGTCCTGACAGCTGGTTCCATCTTCTCCACTTCCTTGCAGGATGTTCCTACTTCTCTAAGTTTTGATTCTCCAGCTGTTCCTGGGTCTTCCTGGTTTTCTCTTCCCATGTGGGTTCCAGTATAAGGTTTGCAGCTCTTATTGGTTGGTGATTTTCTCAGGTTGCGTCTGATCCATCCCCATTTCCTGCATTTCTTCTTTTCCTTTGGGCTTTCCCTTCAGGGGTCACCACAGCGAATCATCTGCCTCCATCTAAC